>JBBCBC010000359.1:0-10992 GCA_037126765.1 Stenogyne calaminthoides
TTTTTTCAAAAATAATATATTAGCAAAAAAATTTATATATTTCAAATTTTTAATTTTACTAATTTTTTAATTATCTATAATTTTATTTAATTAATTTTTTTAATATTAGCCAAAAAATTTCTGCACACCCCAAATTTTTTTTAATCACCTGTCCTTTTATTTAAAAATTCTGCACACCCGTAAAAAAAAATTCTGCTCACTCGTAAAAAATTCTACACACCTAATTTTTTATAATCATATGTCATTTTATTTAAAATTTACATACCCCACAATTCTGCACACGTGTAAAAAATATTCTGCACACCCAATTTTTTTTAATCTTCTATCATTTTATTTAAAATTATGCACACCCGTAAAAAAAAATCTGCACACCCGTAAAAAAATCTGCACACCCAATTTTTTTAATCATCTATCATTTTATTTAAAATTTTGTACAACCTACAATTCTGCACACCCGTAAAAAATAATTATGCATAAACGCACAATAAAAATTGCACACCCACAATAAAAAATGCACACACCAGCATATAAAATGCACGCGTATTAGAAAATTGATAAAATATGAAAAAATTACATCAATAGAAATTTTAACCAAAAATGTTGCACCAATTACAAAAATAATATTAAAAAATTACAGAACATCCTCTCCTTTCTCCCTATCTTCTACATAATCATCTTTATTGCACCACATGACCAAACCAAAATCTGCAATAAATTCAAATATAAAAAAATCAATTGAGCAACAAATTCAATATTAAAAATCAATTGAGCAACAAATTCAATATTAAAAATCAATTGAGCAACAAATCCAAACATAAATTATACTACACCGTAGGGATTGGTCCGAAAATTGAAGAAACTCGCTCGTTGTGGAATTTTTGCGAACACCTGGAGTACAAAAACTGACATCAACAGCCTGCTTATGATGTTACAAAAACTAAATTAAAATTAAAAAAATTGGCAGACATAGAAACAAATTCCCAGTAGCCATGCTGCAAGCACTAGCAAATTCCCAAGAGCCTATTTTGCTGAATTGCATGATATTACCGAAACTCATAAAATCCAACAGTTAATTATATATATATATATATATAGAGAGAGCCGATACAATAAAAAATCAATCAATCAAACACATTTATTTATTTTTCAAAAACTTATTCAAATCAATTGTAACATGTAGGCAAATTAGCAGTTAGAGAATGAATAGAATACCTTCATATTTGCGTCCACCCAGATCTGAAGATGCCGCCCCAGATCTGTAGGCAAATTAGCAGTTAGAATGAATAGAATACCGATCGGAATCGCGACGCACAGATCTGTAGGCAAATTTGCAGCCAAGACTCAAGAGGAGCCCCTCCTTTCACCGTTTCTTGCTCGAGCGGTCGTGGTTTGTCGGAGGAACCCTATAGTCAGATCGCTAAAAATGCTGAATTCGAACGACGCCCGGAGGAACACGGGCATACTGATCGGGCCTAACCACCTACGATCTCAGTTTTCTCAAGGTAAACATATTTTTTTATCTCTTCGACCAAAAACTTCCCCTTTTTTTTTTAATAATCTTCATGTGACAGCTGCACCTCGCTTCGCTCTCCCCTTCATCCCCACCCCCGCGGAAACCGAACTGATGGATGCCAACAACCTGCCGCTTTGAGGAAGGAGAGGATGAAGATCCTAACGGATGCCCGTGCCAAACAAAAATCTCGGGATAAAGAGGCCCGGGGAAAGCTCCAGGGGTCACGACCGAGGAGGTGGTGGCCCCATCTGCTGGGGGGCCCGAGGCCATGACAGAGGCCGGGCAGGGGGGTGTTGCACCCGCCTCCGGGGCAGGAGGAGGGAGCTCGCAGAAACGGCGGGATCGCGACCTCACGTCGAGGTCCGAGGACCGCTCCAAGAAGAGCCGGCATGACATCCCCACCGACAAACCGTCCAAGCCCAAGAGCTCCCGCCGCGGCCGCATCCCTGAGGGCGAGCGCGAGAAGGACGACAAGTCCTACTTGGGTTGGTGCCGGCCGATCGAGTAAGTTCTTATTATTTTCTGCTATTTCTGGTCGCGATCAAGTCGCAGACTAAACTTGTTTGTTCTGTTTCTTTCACAGGGAGGGGTCCTCCCACCCCGTCCTCGTGTCTAATTTCATCCGGTCGGTCTCTCTCGACTCTCTGGTTACCTCCGGATTCCCGGGCTTGCTTCGTTTCCCCCTCGCCAGTGGACGGGACCTTGGCTCGATCAGTGTCGAGGCCCGGTGGGCCGTGGGCAATATTCACCGCCATGGTATACGGTGGTGGATGATGGCGGTTATGTCCAAGGCCTCGTGAGGACTTCACCTCGGGCGGACGAGCGAGTCCAGATGGCCGTCGGGGAGAAGAAAGCTGTGGAGGCGGCCAGGAGGGAGGCCGTGGACGAAAAAAATATGGCCCCTCGGCTGGGCTGAACGACACGTAAGACTTCAGCCGGGGAACCTTGAGCCGGAAGGTCAGGAGCTAGAGACTCCCGGTGGCGAACTCGACATGGAGCCAAGGCCGGCCAGCGGAGGTCGGGATATTGCGGGCGGACACGGATCTCCGGAGAATTCCGCCCAGAGAAGGGGATGAGACGCCTCCGCTTTCAGGAGGAGCTTAGCGGAAAGACGCCGAAGCTTCTGCCTCAAGGAAAGAGAACACCGATCCTCGGCGTGGGTAACTTTGTCTCGGTGGAGGCCATGGCGAGGTGTATCCGCTTTGCCCGCGTTTTCCGAAGGGTCGGCCCTAAAGGGGTCTTTGGTGGCGGAGCTGTCGGCATTTTTTGATCGTAACCCGCCGAAGCCCTTCGACTCCTTACCGATCGCCGACCTTGGACCCGATGGACTCGACCTGAGGCGGTTTGAGGGTGTCGAGGACTTGGATCTCTATGATCCGGCCTTGGTCACTTCGGCAACTGGCCTGAGAAGGTCTTGGAGGGAGACACCGCACCCAAGCTCCCGCCCGCGCCGGTGGAAAGGGTGGATCCGGTTCCGGAGGACCAAACCTGATTCCGGCCTCTTAAGCAAATCCTACCATGTTTTGTTTTTTATTATTTTATTTACTTTGTTTCTGCCCGCGAAGGCCACGCTTGTACAGTTTCCTAATTTTAATGGATCGCCCCACGGGCTCTTGATCGTTGTTAATTCAGCTTTTCTTTTGTTGTCTTATTTTACTGCAACTTAGCGAAAAATAACTTATAGCTCGCTCGTCTTATGTCGTCTTAAAAGATTGCGACAAAGAATTTGGTAAATAATTTGGAATATTTTTGAGTTATCGAGCCCGCCTTTATCGTCTTAAGAAATTGCGACTTAGCAAACACTAAAAACTTGTAATTCGCTTCGAGCTATTGAAGTCGCATATGTCGTCTTAAGGTATTGCGACTTAGCGACCTCGATTAACAATCTTGTACTTTTTAGTTTATCGTGCTCACATACGTCGTCTTAAGGTATTGCAACTTAGCGGCATCGATTAACAATCTTGTACTTTTTAGTTTATCGTGCTCGCATATGTCGTCTTAAGGTATTGCGACTTAGTGACCTCGATTAACAATCTTGTACTTTTTAGTTTATCGTGCTCGCATATGTCGTCTTAAGGTATTGCGACTTAGCGACCTCGATTAACAATCTTGTACTTTTTAGTTTATCGTGCTCGCATACGTCGTCTTAAGGTATTGCGACTTAGCGACCTCGATTAACAATCTTGTACTTTTTAGTTTATCGTGCTCGCATATGTCGTCTTAAGGTATTGCGACTTAGCGACCTTGATTAACAATCTTGTACTTTTTAGTTTATCGTGCTCGCATATGTCGTCTTAAGGTATTGCGACTTAGCGACCTCGATTAACAATCTTGTACTTTTTAGTTTATCGTGCTCACATACGCCATCTTAAGGTATTGCGACTTAGCGACCTCGATTAACAATCTTGTACTTTTTAGTTTATCGTGCTCACATATGTCGTCTTAAGGTATTGCGACTTAGCGACCTCGATTAACAATCTTATACTTTTTAGTTTATCGTGCTCGCATATGTCATCTTAAGATATTGCGACTTAGCGACCCTGATTAACCATCTTGTACTTTTTAGTTTATCGTGCTCACATATGTCATCTTAAGGTATTGCGACTTAGTGACCCTGATTAACCATCTTGTACTTTTTAGTTTATCGTGCTCACATATGTCATCTTAAGGTATTGCGACTTAGCGACCTCGATTAACAATCTTGTACTTTTTAGTTTATCGTGCTCGCATACGTCGTCTTAAGATATTGCGACTTAGCGACCTCGATTAACAATCTTGTACTTTTTAGTTTATCGTGCTCGCATACGTCGTCGTAAGATATTGAGACTTAGCGACCTCGATTAACCATCTTGTACTTTTTAGTTTATCGTGCTCGCATATGTCGTCTTAAGATATTGCGACTTAGCAACCTCGATTAACTTATAATCTTGCTAGAGGTGCGGTAGACTGTCCTCCTGCCCCCTATTTTTTGATTTAATAGAGGATAAAATGGGAAAATTGGAACTTTGTATTTATGCAGGAATAATCGCTACATTCATTACCGAGGTAAGTTCCTATATTATCTATTGATAAGCTCGGGCTAACGCCCTCTCCTATGGATAGTATTTCTTCAAAAAGGTCGCATTCCACAGATATTGAGTTGGAATGCCGTCGATGTCTTCTAACACGTACGCTCTGTTAGGTAGTATCTTTGTGATCTTGAAAGGCCCTTCCCAAGTTGGGCCGAAAGGTCCTTGACTGACTCCTTGTATCTTCTTCAACACGAGGTCGCCTTTGCGGAATTGGCGAACTCGCACCCGAGTTGTAGTACTTTTTCGGACCTCTGTTTGTAGGTCGATCATGGATATTTGAGTTGATCGTTTTTCTTTTGAGGAAATCGAGATTGACCTCTTTGTGCTCTGTCGTTGGTTTCATCGATAGCTCGTGATGTTCGGGATGTCAGAAATGCACTTCCATTTGGGATGATGACCTCCGACCCAAAAGCGAGGGAGAAAGGTGTTTCCACGTTGAATTCCAGGTGGTCCGATATGACCCGAGTATCTTGGGAAGCTTGCTCGCCCAAATCCCTTTTGCTCCTTCGATCCTTGTCTTGAGTGTGTGCTTGATGATCTTATTAACCGCCTCGACCTGACCATTTGATTGTGGGTGATAGGGGGTGGAGAAAATCTTGGTGATCCGCCACTTCTCGAAGAAAGCTCTGATTTCCCATCCGTCAAACTGTGGTCCGTTATCCGACACTATTGCCTGGGGTAGGCCGAACCTGCATATGATGTTCTTCCATATGAATCGAATGATTGCTGCTTGATCCGTCCTCCCAAGGGCCTCTGCCTCCGCCCACTTGGTGAAGTAGTCGACCGCGACCACCGTGAACTTGACCGTTCCAGGTGCCGTGGGTAGCGGTCCGATCAAGTCGATGCCCAATTTGGCGAAAGGCTACGGGTTGTATATCGATGCGAGCTCTTCCGGGGCCACTTTGATTTTTGGTGCGAAGATCTGACATCTCTTGCATGCCTTAGCGTAGTCGAGGGCGTCCTGTTTCAATGTTAGCCAGAAATAACCCTATCGCAGGACCTTGTGGGGGATTGAGTGCCCCCCAGCGTGGTTGCCACATACCCCTTCATGGACCTCCCTTATTATCTCTTTACCGACCTCGAGGGTCACACATTTCAAAGAATGGGAGGCGCTTAAACCCGCCTTGTATAGTTGGTTGTCGATAATCGTATATCGGCCTGCTCTTAGTTGAAGTCGGCGGGCCTCGACCTTGTCAGTGGGGAGCTCGCCATCTTTAATGTACTTAATGATCGGACTCATTCAGGTATCTTCCTCGGTTACCATAGGTGCGACAAGGGCCGGACTGCCCGATGGGGGCAATGAGCTTGATGATGGTTATATCCATATGTCGCCCGGCTCCTTCGAGATGTCGCCAACCGAGCCTAGAGCATTTGGTTTGGGTGTCCTCCTTCCTAGGAATTTGGGATATCTCGACATGCTCGAGCTTTTCGATCAGATTTTGGGCTATCTTGTGGTACGCCATCATCTGTTCGTTTCTCGCCACAGATTCGCCTCGGTTATCCGGAAAGCTACCACCGAGAATGGCAAAACCTTGACGCTACAGACCCCATGGCCATGGCCATTTTAGGCCATTGATCAAGGCTTCAGATCGGCCCTCGTTGTTCGTCAGTTGGAAATCAAAATGGATTGCTACAGAAAGATCTTCCTTCCCGCCGGTAGTATTACGCTTTCCCCAAGTTTTTGGTTGTTCGAACCATCCACATATAACTCCCAAGCTTGTTTCCACGACGTTCTCTTGTTTAGTCGAAAAAGTCAATTCCACGAGGAAACCGCCAACGCCAGCCTTTATTGCCGCCCGGGTGCAGATGTGATGTCGAATCGCCGATTTCCACCGACCACTTGAGGTATCTTCTCGCGGTATTCGGGTCGACGGAGTATTCGCCATAGGGTAACGAGGTCGACTCGACATGGTGGTCGAAAAAATATGGTCGAGGACTTTGACGCCATTACGAGAGACAGCAAACTTTCAGAGGGGGGTATCTTAGTCAAGGTCGTTAAAAGTCCGCTCATTAAAGTAGATCGGGCAGATGGTCTTGCCCTCGGCCCGACCAATACGACGCTTAACGCGTCTCCACGGCCGCCAAGTAAAGGTAAAGTTTTTTCCCCGGGGCCAAGCCCGCTAGAATCACAAGATTTGATAGATAATCTTTTATGTTCTCGAACGAGAGGCTTTTGAGTTGTCCATTTGAACTTCCCTTCGATCATTATCAAAGAAAGGTTTACATTTGTCCCCATCCGCGAGATAAAACGATTTAGAGCGCCAACCGCCTTTAACCCTCGAACCTCCTTGATGTTTTGTGGTGCTCTCATGTCGAGCACGCCTGGATCTTGGCGGGTTCGCCTCAATCCCGCTGATGGCTCACCATATGCCCCAAGAACTTTCCGGACTCCACTCCAAAGTTGCACTTGGGGTTCAATTTCATCTTATACAATTTTTTTAGGATGTCGAAGGCCCGGGCGAGGTCCCCAAATGGTCCTCTCTCTTCTTGCTTTTTAACCACCGGATCATCGATATACACCTCCATGGTCTTTCCAATTTGGTCCATAAACATGCGATTGACCAACCTCTGATACGTTGCCCCGGGGTTCTTCAGACCAAAAGGCATACGCTTCAAATGATAGATGTTCTTTTTCACGAAAAAAAGAAGTGTGATTTTGGTCGTCTCGGTGCATGGCTATTTGATGGTAGCTCGCAAATGCGTCCATGAACGACATCACCTCGTGCCCAGCCGTATTGTCGATCAGGTGGTCGATGTGCGGCATGGGGAAATGATCCTTGGGGCAAGCGTCGTTTAGATCCGTAAAATCAATGCACAATCTCCATGAGTTGTTCGCCTTTTTTACCAACACCGCATTCACTACCCATTGAGGCTTATCAGCTTGCTCGATTAGCTAGTTATCTAGGAGCTTCTTAACCTCCTCGGCCAGGGCTGCATATTTCTCAGGACCAAACTTCCTTCTCTTCCGCGAGACTGGTTTTTTTGAAGGATCGATGTGGAGCTGATGGCAAGAGACCTTGGGATCTATCCCGATCATATCTCCGGTGGGTGCAAAACGCCCAAGTTGGCTTTCAGGAACTCGATCACCTGACTTTTCATTTCGGGACCTAGGGTGGTCCCAATGATCACCTCCATCTCGGGCCGGGATTCGCTAACTAGGACTCTCTCGAGCTCTTCCACCGGTGTGGTTCATTGCCCTTTCGCCCATCGCGGGTCGTCAACAGGCTCGTAACCTATTCTGGGCTCGAGATCAGCCACTTTCTCGACGTCGGCGACTTTTATTCTTTTGTTGGGTATGTCTGTTGGTGGCAAGATTGGGTCGCTGGGATAGTCTTTCGTCACTACTAAGATTGCCCCCGTCTCGAGGTTCGCCATGGTCGCTCCTGGCTCAGCGTCGACCTGTAACAAACATCCTCTAGACATCGCCTGATTTCCCTTGATCGTCCCTACGGGCCCTCCCGGGGTTGGGAATTTGATGCAATAATAGTGGGCCGAGGTCGCTGCCCCGAATTCATGTTCGAAAGGTCTTCCCAGAAAACCGTTGTATGTCGAGGGAAGATCAACAATGATAAAATTGAGCTGCCTCATCACCCTTACCTCCGGATCATGATCCGAGACCAATTTGACTTCCAACCAGATTGCCCCATAGGGTTTCACAGAAGAGTCCCCGAACCCCTTGATAGTGAGGTCGCAAGGTTCGATATATTCGGAAAAGTTCCCGATCTGGCCAAGAGCACTTTTGAATAAGATGTTGCAGAAGGAGCCATTATCGATTAGTAGACGATGAACCATTACCCCCATGATCTTGGTCGAGATCACTATGGGATCATTATTCGGATATTGCACACCTTGCTTGTCTTCGTCCGAGAAAGCGAGCGAGCTGGTTTTTTCACCGTGGGTGACTTGGGAGAAAGTCCGGTGTATATGATTTAGAGCTCAGATTTCGCTTTTACGCTGCGTCGCCGCGACATAAACATCGAAGGAGGATCCCGCCGATGTTGCTTCCCAATGGAGCCGATCATCGGGACGGCCCTTCCCGCTGCATTGTCGGGAAAAGGGAAGAGGGTCATTGGTCGGCGGCCCCGGATTTGCTTTGAGGCAAATTTGTGGTTGTGGCTGATTGTTCTGGACGTTTCTTCACGAGAGTCATCTAGCTTTTCCGTCCTCATAAAGCTTCCACAATTGTTGGAGAAAGCGTCGCGACATTCATCGGTGTTGTGTCCGATGCTCTCATGGTAGTGGTGATTTGTTGGGATTCATCTCGTTCTCCTTTGTGATTTTATGGGCTGATCCAAAAGTTTCTTGTCCTTGATTTGATCATAGACTTCATTTGGAGTGGTGCTTAGTACCCCCAAATGACTTGACCTCGATTTCTTTGTTAAAAGGCTTAAAGTTGTTGGTCTTGGCGATGGCCGCCACTTTTCTTATCGCGAGCTTCGGCTCATCACATCGGCTTCTTTACCTCGCCTCTTGAACTTGCTCCCCCAAGCGCGGGACCATCATCTCAAATTTGCTTAATGTGATTTCCGGCTTTTGTGTGAACTCGTGATATGAACTTCCGGGTATTCCTTATGCATGAGTTTCCACAACTTAGTGTTGAATCGTAAGCCTCTAACAACTCCCATTACTTTGACCTCATCTCCCATGGGTTTGCCGCTTTAGGAGAAAGTTATCGACTCTCTCGATATAGTCTCGTCCGACTGTGGGACCCTATTTGAATGGTCGCGAAGAGTTGTTTTTTTGGTTGCCTTTGGGGCCAAGGTGATGAAATGGTTAAGGAAAAGACCGGGGGAGCTGGTGGAAGGACTCGATGGAGTTCGAGTTAGAGATTTGAACCACCTATAAAGCCTGGTCGCCCAGAGGTAAGAGGGAAAAGTCAAGACCTTTGGTCGCATCCGCGGGCCCCATAGAAGCCATGTGGTGGGAGAACTTTCCTATATGGATGGTGGTCGGAGTCCCCATTATCTTGATTGATCGAGGTCGTGTTGATTTTGACTCGCGTGGGGCATAGACAAATGGCGGGACTAAGGGCGAGATCGGACGAGCGCCCGACGTCATGCGGGTCCTTCTTGTTGGTCTAATTGATCCTGCGAACTTGAGAGTTTTTTGATGGCCTCCGCTTCATTTTTTCCGTGGTTAGGAGGTCAATGAGATCTTTCGCGGACCCTAAACCGGATAGTATCGAGGCCTTAACACCTCGTTCTTCGACCCGGAAATTCTACTACCTCAAAAGAGGTTTCGCCACGCCCGGATTGTGAAGGAGTCGGCTGGATCTGATTCTGGCGACCTCGGGGCTTCGAGTGCGTGGTTGCCCAATCTCTCAAAGATGGACCTCGACCGCCGTGGTTGTGGAAACTTCCTCTCGAGAGGGAGGGAGTTTTTTTTCCGAAGACTCTGGGCGGCGTGCGTGGCCGGACTCTCGTCGTGTGATTGGTCTTGGCCTCAGGTGGCCGGGTGAGTTTTCGTCCATCTTCCTCTTTCCGGGACCCAAAGGCGGTGGGACTGTTTTTCACACGATGGGCCCGCTTATGTTCGTCGAGGTTGCGTTTGTCGCCACGGAGGATTTTCATAGCCTCCTTGAGATCCTCTGGAGTTTTGATGTCGGCCAGGTTCTTGAGGGGACCTTCATTGCTGGAAGTGGCCTCCTCTGGCCGGCCGGAAGCCTGCACCCCCGTGGATGCCATGGCAAGGCTTCGAGTATGATGAGGATATAAAGATTCGAATGGGATTGTTGAAGATTTGAAGATTCGAAAGGGTGTATCAATAGAAAATCTGGAAAAATTCTAGTGAAAGCACCCTCATTCTAGCGCCAATTGTTGATACCAAAAATATGAAAAGATGATTAAGGCATTAATGTGGCTATGATTGACATCAAACTATTTATGATTTGGAGTGGGTGAGAATTAATGAAGAACAAAGGGAATGTTCCTCATTAATGTGATGATGATGTACTTTAATGCTTATTATTTGGAGTGTTTGAAAGCAATAAATTGCAAGAGTGTTTGGGCCAAAGACATCTTTTTTGGCTAATAAAGCCTTTGTATTCAATGTGAATGTTGGAACCCTTAAATGAGCTTTAATTACATGTATTTATACTTCAAACCCTTGGGGTATAGCCCCAATAGGGACCTAGGACCTAGACATTTAATGGCACGCAGGGTGCATTAAATGACGCCAGCTCTGGTTACTGGGTAGCGTGCTCGGGCGGAAAAATGGGGCGACCTCTTTCCTAGGGATTGCTCGCTGGAGGTCGCCGTCCGTTTCCCAGGTCGCTAACCCAAAAATCCGAGGTCGCCATTTGATCCGCCTTATTAGGGTAATTTCATTTTAATCGTTTTCGAAGCGTAAACCCCTTCCGCTTGGGGAAAGTCTGACAGAGCTAGGCTTCCTCGGGTGTATTATGCAACT
>JBBCBC010000263.1:0-46172 GCA_037126765.1 Stenogyne calaminthoides
CTGGGCCTGGGCCCTGGGCCCTGGGCCCTGGGCCTGGGCCTGGGCCCAGGCCTGGGCCTGGGCCCTGGGCCCTGGGCCCTGGGCCCTGGGCCTGGGCCTGGGCCTGGGCCCTGGCCCTGGGCCTGGCCTGGGCCTGGGCCTGGCCCTGGGCCTGGGCCCTGGGCCTGGGCCTGGGCCAGGCCTGGGCCTGGGCCTGGGCCTGGGCCCTGGGCACTGGGCCTGGGCCTGGGCCTGGGCCTGGGCCTGGGCCTGGGCCTGGGCCCTGGGCCTGGGCCTGGGCCTGGGCCTGGGCCTGGGCCCTGGGCCTGGGCCTGGGCCTGGGCCTGGGCCTGGGCCTGGGCCCTGGGCCTGGGCCCCTGGGCCCCTGGGCCTGGGCCTGGGCCCTGGGCCCTGGGCCTGGGCCTGGGCCTGGGCCCTGGGCCTGGGCCTGGGCCTGGGGCCTGGGCCTGGGCCTGGGCCCTGGGCCTGGGCCTGGGCCCTGGGCCTGGGCCTGGGCCTGGGCCTGGGCCCTGGGCCTGGGCCCTGGGCCTGGGCCTGGGCCCTGGGCCTGGGCCTGGGCCTGGGCCTGGGCCTGGGCCTGGGCCTGGGCCTGGGCCTGGGGCCTGGGCCCTGGGCCTGGGCCTGGGCCCTGGGCCTGGGCCCTGGGCCTGGGCCTGGGCCTGGGCCTGGGCCCTGGGCCTGGGGCCTGGGCCCTGGGCCTGGGCCTGGGCCCTGGGCCTGGGCCCTGGGCCTGGGCCTGGGGCCTGGGCCTGGGCCCTGGGCCTGGGCCTGGGCCCTGGGCCTGGGGCCTGGGCCTGGGCCTGGGCCTGGGCCTGGGCCTGGGCCTGGGCCTGGGCCTGGGCCTGGGCCTGGGCCCTGGGCCCTGGGCCTGGGCCTGGGCCTGGGCCCTGGGCCCTGGGCCTGGGCCCTGGGCCCTGGGCCTGGGGCCTGGGCCTGGGCCCTGGGCCTGGGCCTGGGCCTGGGGCCTGGGCCTGGGCCTGGGCCTGGGCCCTGGGCCTGGGCCTGGGCCCTGGGCCTGGGCCTGGGCCTGGCCCTGGGCCTGGGCCCTGGGCCCTGGGCCTGGGCCTGGGCCTGGGGCCTGGGCCTGGGCCTGGGCCCTGGGCCTGGGCCTGGGCCCTGGGCCTGGCCCTGGGCCTGGGGCCTGGGCCTGGGCCTGGGCCTGGGCCTGGGCCCTGGGCCTGGGCCCTGGGCCCTGGGCCTGGGCCTGGGCCCTGGGCCCTGGGCCTGGGCCTGGGCCTGGGCCCTGGGCCTGGGCCTGGCCCTGGGCCTGGGCCCTGGGGCCTGGGCCCTGGGCCTGGGCCTGGGCCTGGGCCTGGGCCTGGGCCTGGGCCTGGGCCTGGGCCTGGGCCTGGGCCTGGGCCTGGGCCTGGGCCTGGGCCTGGGCCTGGGCCCTGGCCTGGGCCCTGGGCCCTGGGCCCCTGGGCCTGGGCCTGGGCCCTGGGCCTGGGCCCTGGGCCTGGGCCCTGGGCCCTGGGCCTGGGCCCTGGCCTGGGCCTGGGCCTGGGCCTGGGCCTGGGCCCCTGGGCCTGGGCCTGGGCCTGGGCCCTGGGCCCTGGGCCTGGGCCTGGGCCTGGGCCTGGGCCTGGGCCTGGGCCCTGGGCCTGGCCCTGGGCCTGGGCCTGGGCCTGGGCCCTGGGCCTGGGCCTGGGCCTGGCCTGGGCCTGGGCCACTGGGCCTGGGCCTGGGCCTGGGCCTGGGCCTGGGCCTGGGCCTGGGCCTGGGCCTGGGCCTGGGCCTGGGCCTGGGCCTGGGGCCTGGGCCTGGGCCTGGGCCCCTGGGCCTGGGCCTGGGCCTGGGCCCCTGGCCCTGGGCCCTGGGCCTGGGGCCCTGGGCCTGGGCCTGGGCCTGGGCCTGGGCCTGGGCCTGGGCCTGGGCCTGGGCCTGGGCCTGGGCCTGGGCCTGGGCCTGGGCCTGGGCCCTGGGCCCTGGGCCCTGGGCCTGGGCCCTGGGCCTGGGCCCTGGGCCTGGGCCTGGGCCTGGGCCCCTGGGCCTGGGCCTGGGCCTGGGCCCTGGCCCTGGGCCTGGGCCTGGGCCTGGGCCTGGGCCCTGGGCCTGGGCCTGGGCTGGGCCTGGGCCACTGGGCCTGGGCCTGGGCCTGGGGCCTGGGCCTGGGCCTGGGCCTGGGCCCTGGGCCCTGGGCCTGGGCCCTGGCCTGGGCCTGGGCCTGGGCCTGGGCCTGGGCCTGGGCCTGGCCTGGGCCCTGGGCCCTGGGCCTGGGCCTGGGCCTGGGCCCTGGGCCTGGGCCCTGGGCCTGGGCCTGGGCCCTGGGCCTGGGCCTGGGCCTGGGCCTGGGCCTGGGCCTGGGCCCTGGGGCCTGGGCCCTGGGCCTGGGCCTGGGCCTGGGCCTGGGCCCTGGCCCTGGGCCTGGGCCTGGGCCTGGGCCCTGGGCCCTGGGCCTGGCCTGGGCCTGGGCCTGGGCCTGGGCCTGGGCCTGGGCCTGGGCCTGGGCCTGGGCCTGGGCCTGGGGGCCTGGGCCCCTGGGCCTGGGCCTGGGCCTGGGCCTGGGCCTGGGCCCTGGGCCTGGGCCTGGGCCTGGGCCTGGGCCTGGGCCTGGGCCCCTGGCCTGGGCCCTGGGCCCTGGGCCTGGGCCTGGGCCTGGGCCCTGGGCCTGGGCCTGGGCCTGGGCCTGGGCCTGGGCCTGGGCCCTGGGCCCTGGGCCTGGGCCCTGGGCCCTGGGCCTGGGCCTGGGCCTGGGGCCTGGGCCTGGGCCCTGGGCCCTGGGCCTGGGCCTGGGCCTGGGCCCTGGGCCTGGGCCCTGGGCCTGGGCCTGGGCCCTGGGCCTGGGCCCTGGGCCTGGGCCCTGGGCCCTGGGCCTGGGCCTGGGCCTGGGCCTGGGCCTGGGCCTGGGCCTGGGCCTGGGCCCTGGCCCTGGGCCTGGGCCCTGGGCCTGGGCCTGGGCCTGGGCCTGGGCCTGGGCCTGGGCCTGGGCCTGGGCCTGGGCCTGGGCCTGGGCCTGGGCCCTGGGCCTGGGCCTGGGCCTGGGCCTGGGCCCTGGGCCTGGGCCTGGGCCCTGGGCCTGGGCCCTGGGCCCTGGGCCCTGGGCCTGGGCCTGGGCCCTGGGCCTGGGCCTGGGCCTGGGCCTGGGCCTGGGCCTGGGCCCTGGGCCTGGGCCTGGGCCCTGGGCCCCTGGGCCTGGGCCTGGGCCTGGGCCTGGGCCTGGGCCTGGGCCTGGGCCTGGGCCTGGGCCTGGGCCTGGGCCTGGGCCTGGGCCTGGGCCTGGGCCCTGGGCCCTGGGCCTGGGCCTGGGCCCTGGGCCTGGGCCTGGGCCTGGGCCTGGGCCTGGGCCTGGGCCTGGGCCCTGGGCCTGGGCCTGGGCCTGGGCCTGGGCCTGGGCCCTGGGCCTGGGCCTGGGCCTGGGCCTGGGCCTGGCCTGGGCCTGGGCCTGGGGCCTGGGCCTGGGCCTGGGCCTGGGCCTGGGCCCTGGCCCTGGGCCTGGGCCTGGGCCTGGGCCTGGGCCCTGGGCCTGGGCTGGGCCCTGGGCCTGGGCCCTGGGCCTGGGCCTGGCCCTGGGCCCTGGGCCTGGGCCTGGGCCTGGGGGCCTGGGGCCTGGGCCTGGGCCTGGGCCCTGGGCCTGGGCCTGGGCCTGGGCCTGGGCCTGGGCCTGGGCCCTGGGCCTGGGCCTGGGCCTGGGCCTGGGCCTGGGCCTGGGCCCTGGGGCCTGGGCCTGGGCCTGGGCCTGGGCCCTGGGCCTGGGCCTGGGCCTGGGCCTGGGCCCTGGGCCTGGGCCTGGGCCTGGGCCCTGGGCCCTGGGCCCTGGGCCTGGGCCTGGGCCTGGGCCCTGGGCCTGGGCCTGGGCCTGGGCCTGGGCCTGGGCCTGGGCCTGGGCCTGGGCCCTGGGCCCTGGGGGCCTGGGCCTGGGCCCTGGGGCCTGGGCCTGGGCCCTGGGCCTGGGCCTGGGCCTGGGCCTGGGCCCTGGGCCCCTGGGCCTGGGCCTGGGCCTGGGCCTGGGCCTGGCCCTGGGCCCTGGGCCCTGGGCCTGGGCCTGGGCCTGGGCCTGGCCTGGGCCCTGGGGCCTGGGCCCTGGGCCTGGGCCTGGGCCTGGGCCTGGGGCCTGGGCCCTGGGGCCTGGGCCTGGGCCTGGGCCTGGGCCTGGGCCTGGGCCTGGGCCTGGGCCTGGGCCCTGGGCCCTGGCCCCCTGGCCTGGGCCTGGGCCTGGGCCTGGGCCTGGGCCTGGGCCTGGGCCTGGGCCCTGGGCCTGGGCCTGGGCCTGGGCCTGGGCCCTGGGCCTGGGCCCTGGGCCCTGGGCCTGGGCCTGGGCCTGGGCCTGGGCCTGGGCCCCCTGGGCCTGGGCCTGGGCCTGGGCCTGGGCCTGGGCCTGGGCCTGGGCCCTGGGCCTGGGCCTGGGCCTGGGCCTGGGCCTGGGCCCTGGGCCTGGGCCTGGGCCTGGGCCTGGGCCTGGGCCTGGGCCTGGGCCTGGGCCTGGGCCCTGGGCCTGGGCCTGGGCCCTGGGCTGGGGCCTGGGCCTGGGCCTGGGCCTGGGCCTGGGCCCCTGGCCCTGGGCCCTGGGCCCTGGCCCTGGGGGCCCTGGGCCCTGGGCCTGGGCCTGGGCCTGGGCCTGGGCCTGGGGGCCTGGGCCTGGGCCCTGGGCCTGGGCCTGGGCCTGGGCCTGGGCCTGGGCCTGGGCCTGGGCCTGGGCCCTGGGCCCCTGGGCCTGGGCCTGGGCCCTGGGCCTGGGCCTGGGCCTGGGCCCTGGGCCTGGGCCTGGGCCTGGGCCTGGGCCTGGGCCTGGGCCCTGGGCCCTGGGCCCTGGGCCTGGGCCTGGGCCTGGGCCTGGGCCTGGGCCTGGGCCTGGGCCTGGGCCTGGGCCTGGGCCTGGGCCTGGGCCCTGGGCCTGGGCCTGGGCCTGGGCCTGGGCCTGGCCCTGGGCCCTGGGCCCTGGGCCTGGGCCTGGGCCTGGGCCTGGGCCCTGGGCCCTGGGCCCTGGGCCTGGGCCTGGGGGCCAGGGCCTGGGCCTGGGCCCTGGGCCCTGGGCCTGGGCCTGGGCCTGGGCCTGGGCCTGGCCTGGGCCCTGGGCCCTGGGCCTGGGCCTGGGCCTGGGCCTGGGCCTGGGCCTGGGCCTGGGCCTGGGCCTGGGCCTGGGCCTGGGCCCTGGGCCTGGGCCCTGGGCCTGGGGCCTGGGGGCCTGGGCCTGGGCCTGGGCCTGGGCCCTGGGCCTGGGCCTGGGCCTGGGCCTGGGCCTGGGCCTGGGCCTGGGCCTGGGCCTGGGCCTGGGCCCTGGGCCTGGGCCTGGGCCTGGGCCCTGGGCCTGGGCCTGGGCCTGGGCCCTGGGCCTGGGCCCTGGCCCTGGGCCTGGGCCTGGGCCTGGGCCCTGGGCCTGGGCCTGGGCCTGGGCCTGGGCCCTGGGCCTGGGCCTGGGCCTGGGCCTGGGCCTGGGCCTGGGCCTGGGCCTGGCCCCTGGGCCTGGGCCCTGGGCCCTGGGCCTGGGCCCTGGGGCCCTGGGCCCTGGGCCTGGGCCTGGGCCTGGGCCCTGGGCCCTGGGCCTGGGCCCTGGGCCCTGGGCCTGGGCCTGGGCCTGGGCCTGGGCCTGGGCCTGGGCCTGGGCCTGGGCCTGGGGCCTGGGCCTGGGGCCTGGGCCTGGGCCTGGGCCTGGCCCTGGGCCCTGGGCCTGGGGCCTGGGCCTGGGCCTGGGCCTGGGCCTGGGCCCTGGGCCCTGGGCCTGGGCCTGGGCCTGGGCCTGGGCCTGGGCCTGGGGCCTGGGCCTGGGCCCTGGGCCTGGGCCTGGGCCTGGGCCTGGGCCTGGGCCCCCTGGCCTGGGCCTGGGCCTGGGCCCTGGGCCCTGGGGCCTGGGCCTGGGCCTGGGCCTGGGCCTGGGCCTGGGCCTGGGCCTGGGCCTGGGCCTGGGCCTGGGCCTGGGCCTGGGCCCTGGGCCCTGGGCCTGGGCCTGGGCCTGGGCCCTGGGCCCTGGGCCCTGGGCCTGGGCCTGGGCCTGGGCCTGGGCCCTGGGCCCTGGGCCTGGGCCTGGGCCCTGGGGCCTGGGCCTGGGCCTGGGCCTGGGCCTGGGCCTGGGCCTGGGCCTGGGCCTGGGCCCTGGGCCCTGGGCCTGGGCCTGGGCCCCTGGGCCTGGGCCTGGGCCTGGGCCTGGGCCTGGGCCCTGGCCTGGGCCTGGGCCTGGGCCCTGGGCCTGGGCCTGGGCCTGGGCCTGGGCCCTGGGCCTGGGCCTGGGCCCTGGGCCCTGGGCCTGGGCCCTGGCCCTGGGCCTGGGCCTGGGCCTGGGCCCTGGGCCTGGGCCTGGGCCTGGGCCTGGGCCTGGGCCTGGGCCCTGGGCCCTGGGCCTGGGCCTGGGCCTGGGCCTGGGCCTGGGCCTGGGCCCTGGGCCTGGGCCTGGGCCTGGGCCCTGGGCCCTGGGCCTGGGCCTGGGCCTGGGCCTGGGCCTGGGCCTGGGCCTGGGCCTGGGCCTGGCCTGGGCCTGGGCCTGGGCCTGGGCCTGGGCCTGGGCCTGGGCCCTGGGCCTGGGCCACCTGGGCCTGGGCCTGGGCCCTGGGCCTGGGCCTGGGCCCTGGGCCTGGGCCCTGGGCCCCTGGGCCTGGGCCTGGGCCTGGGCCTGGGCCTGGGCCTGGGCCCCTGGGCCCTGGGCCTGGGCCTGGGCCCTGGGCCTGGGCCTGGGCCTGGCCCTGGGCCTGGGCCTGGCCCTGGGCCTGGGCCCTGGGCCTGGGCCTGGGCCTGGGCCTGGGCCTGGGCCTGGGCCTGGGCCTGGGCCTGGGCCTGGGCCTGGGCCTGGGGCCTGGGCCTGGGCCTGGGCCTGGGCCTGGGCCTGGGCCTGGGCCTGGGGCCTGGGCCTGGGCCTGGGCCCTGGGCCCTGGGCCTGGGCCTGGGCCTGGGCCTGGGCCTGGGCCCTGGGCCTGGGCCTGGGCCTGGGCCCTGGGCCTGGGCCTGGGCCCTGGGCCTGGGCCTGGGCCCTGGGCCTGGGCCTGGGGCCTGGGCCTGGGCCTGGGCCTGGGCCTGGGCCTGGGCCCTGGGCCCTGGGCCTGGGCCTGGGCCTGGGCCCTGGGCCCTGGGCCTGGGCCCTGGGCCTGGGCCTGGGCCTGGGCCTGGGCCTGGGCCCTGGGCCTGGGCCCTGGGCCTGGCCCTGGGCCTGGGCCTGGGCCCTGGGCCTGGGCCTGGGCCTGGGCCCTGGGCCTGGGCCTGGGCCTGGGCCTGGGCCTGGGCCTGGGCCTGGGCCTGGGCCTGGGCCCTGGGCCTGGGCCTGGGCCCTGGGCCTGGGCCCTGGGGCCTGGGCCCTGGGCCTGGGCCTGGGCCCTGGGCCCTGGGCCTGGGCCTGGGCCTGGGCCTGGGCCTGGGCCTGGGCCCTGGGCCTGGGCCTGGGCCTGGGCCTGGGCCTGGGCCTGGGGCCTGGGCCCTGGCCTGGGCCTGGGCCTGGGCCTGGGCCTGGGCCTGGGCCTGGCCCTGGGCCTGGGCCTGGGCCTGGGCCTGGGGCCTGGGCCCTGGGCCTGGGCCTGGGCCTGGGCCTGGGCCTGGCTGGGCCTGGGCCTGGGCCTGGGCCTGGGCCTGGGCCCTGGGCCCTGGGCCCTGGGCCTGGGCCTGGGGCCTGGGCCTGGCCTGGGCCTGGGCCCTGGGCCTGGGCCTGGGCCTGGGCCTGGGGCCTGGGCCCTGGGCCCTGGGCCCTGGGGGCCCTGGGCCTGGGCCTGGGCCTGGGCCTGGGCCTGGGCCTGGGCCTGGGCCTGGGCCCTGGGCCTGGGCCTGGGCCTGGGCCCTGGGCCTGGGGCCTGGGGCCTGGGCCTGGGCCCTGGGCCCTGGGCCCTGGGCCTGGGCCCTGGGCCCTGGGCCTGGGCCTGGGCCTGGGCCCTGGGCCTGGGCCTGGGCCTGGGCCTGGGCCTGGGCCCTGGGCCTGGGCCTGGGCCTGGGCCCTGGGGGCCTGGGCCCTGGGCCTGGGCCTGGGCCCTGGGCCCTGGGCCTGGGCCTGGGCCTGGGCCTGGGGCCCTGGGCCTGGGCCTGGGCCCCTGGGCCTGGGCCTGGGCCTGGGCCCTGGGCCTGGGCCTGGGCCTGGGGCCTGGGCCTGGGCCTGGGCCTGGGCCTGGGCCCTGGGCCCTGGGCCTGGGCCCTGGGCCTGGGCCTGGGCCCTGGGCCTGGGCCTGGGCCCTGGGCCTGGGCCTGGGCCTGGGCCTGGGCCCTGGGCCTGGGCCTGGGCCTGGGCCTGGGCCTGGGCCTGGGCCTGGGCCTGGGCCCTGGGCCTGGGCCCTGGGCCTGGGCCTGGGCCCTGGGCCTGGGCCTGGGCCTGGGCCTGGGCCTGGGCCTGGGCCTGGGCCCTGGCCTGGGCCTGGGCCTGGGCCTGGGCCCTGGGCCTGGGCCTGGGCCTGGGCCTGGGCCCTGGGCCTGGGCCTGGGCCTGGGCCTGGGCCTGGGCCTGGGCCCCTGGCCCTGGGCCTGGGCCTGGGCCTGGGCCTGGGCCTGGGCCTGGGCCCTGGGCCTGGGCCTGGGCCCTGGGCCCTGGGCCTGGGCCTGGGCCTGGGCCTGGGCCTGGGCCACTGGGCCTGGGCCTGGGCCCTGGGCCTGGGCCTGGGCCTGGGCCTGGGCCTGGGCCTGGGCCTGGGCCTGGGCCCTGGGCCTGGGCCTGGGCCTGGGCCTGGGCCTGGGCCTGGGCCTGGGCCCTGGGCCCTGGGCCTGGGCCTGGGCCTGGGCCTGGGCCTGGGCCTGGGCCTGGGCCCTGGGCCTGGGCCTGGGCCCTGGGCCCTGGGGCCTGGGCCTGGGCCTGGGCCTGGGCCTGGGCCTGGGCCCTGGGCCTGGGCCTGGGCCTGGGCCTGGGCCTGGGCCTGGGCCTGGGCCCTGGGCCTGGGCCTGGGCCTGGGCCTGGGCCTGGGCCTGGGGCCTGGGCCCTGGGCCCTGGGCCTGGGCCTGGGCCTGGGCCTGGGCCTGGGCCTGGGCCTGGGCCTGGGCCCTGGGCCCTGGGCCCTGGGCCTGGGCCTGGGCCTGGGCCTGGGCCTGCCTGGCCTGGGCCCTGGGCCTGGGCCTGGGCCCTGGGCCTGGGCCTGGGCCTGGGCCCTGGGCCCTGGGCCTGGGCCTGGGCCTGGGCCCTGGGCCCTGGGCCTGGGCCTGGGCCTGGGGCCTGGGCCTGGGCCTGGGCCTGCCTGGGCCTGGGCCCTGGGCCTGGGCCTGGGCCTGGGCCCTGGGCCTGGGCCCTGGGCCCTGGGCCTGGGGCCTGGGCCTGGGCCTGGGCCTGGGCCCTGGGCCTGGGCCTGGGGCCTGGGCCCTGGGCCTGGGCCTGGGGCCCTGGGCCTGGGCCTGGGCCTGGGCCTGGGCCTGGGCCTGGGCCTGGGCCTGGGCCTGGGCCTGGGCCTGGGCCTGGGCCTGGGCCTGGGCCTGGGCCTGGGCCTGGGCCTGGGCCTGGGCCTGGGCCTGGGGCCTGGGCCCTGGGCCTGGGCCTGGGCCTGGGCCTGGGCCTGGGCCTGGGCCTGGGCCTGGGCCTGGGCCTGGGCCCTGGGCCTGGGCCACTGGGCCTGGGCCTGGGCCCTGGGCCTGGGGCCTGGGCCTGGGCCTGGGCCTGGGCCCTGGGCCTGGGCCTGGGCCCTGGGCCTGGGCCTGGGCCCCTGGGCCTGGGCCCTGGGCCTGGGCCTGGGCCTGGGCCTGGGCCTGGGCCTGGGCCTGGGCCTGGGCCTGGGCCTGGGCCTGGGGCCTGGGCCTGGGGGCCTGGGCCTGGGCCCTGGGCCCTGGGCCTGGGCCTGGCCCCCTGGGCCTGGCCCTGGGCCTGGGCCCTGGGCCTGGGCCTGGGCCCTGGGCCTGGGGCCTGGGCCCTGGGGCCTGGGCCTGGGCCTGGGCCCTGGGCCTGGGCCTGGGCCCTGGGCCTGGGCCCTGGGCCTGGGCCTGGGCCCTGGGCCTGGGCCTGGGCCTGGGCCTGGGCCTGGGCCCTGGGCCCTGGCCTGGGCCTGGGCCTGGGCCTGGGCCCTGGGCCTGGGCCTGGGCCTGGGCCTGGGCCCTGGGCCCTGGGCCTGGGCCTGGGCCTGGGCCTGGGCCTGGGCCTGGGCCTGGGCCTGGGCCTGGGCCTGGGCCTGGGCCTGGGCCCTGGGCCCTGGGCCTGGGCCTGGGCCTGGGCCCTGGGCCCTGGGCCTGGGCCTGGGCCTGGGCCTGGGCCTGGGCCTGGGCCTGGGCCTGGGCCCTGGGCCCTGGGCCCTGGCCCTGGGCCTGGGCCTGGGCCTGGGCCCTGGGCCTGGGCCTGGGCCTGGGCCTGGGCCTGGGCCTGGGCCTGGGCCCTGGGCCTGGGCCTGGGCCCTGGGGGCCTGGGCCTGGGCCCTGGGCCTGGGCCTGGGCCTGGGCCTGGGCCTGGGCCTGGGCCTGGGCCTGGGCCTGGGCCCTGGGCCCTGGGCCTGGGCCTGGGCCTGGGCCTGGGCCTGGGCCCTGGGCCTGGGCCTGGGCCTGGGCCTGGGCCTGGGCCTGGGCCTGGGCCTGGGCCTGGGCCCTGGGCCCTGGGCCTGGGCCTGGGCCTGGGCCTGGGCCTGGGCCTGGGCCTGGGCCTGGGCCTGGGCCTGGGCCCTGGGCCCTGGGCCCTGGGCCTGGGCCTGGGCCTGGGCCTGGGCCTGGGCCCTGGGCCTGGGCCTGGGCCTGGGCCTGGGCCTGGGCCCTGGCCTGGGCCCTGGGCCTGGGGCCTGGGCCTGGGCCTGGGCCTGGGCCTGGGCCTGGGCCTGGGCCTGGGCCCTGGGCCTGGGCCTGGGCCTGGGCCCCTGGGCCCTGGCCTGGGCCCTGGGCCTGGGCCCTGGGCCTGGGCCTGGGCCTGGGCCTGGGCCTGGGCCTGGGCCTGGGCCCTGGGCCCTGGCCTGGGCCTGGGCCTGGGCCTGGGCCTGGGCCCTGGGCCTGGGCCTGGGCCTGGGCCTGGGCCTGGGCCCTGGGCCTGGGCCTGGGCCTGGGCCTGGGCCTGGGCCTGGGCCTGGGCCTGGGCCTGGGCCTGGGCCTGGGCCTGGGCCTGGGCCCTGGGCCTGGGCCCTGGGCCTGGGCCTGGGCCTGGGCCCTGGGCCTGGGCCTGGGCCCTGGGCCCTGGGCCCTGGGCCTGGCCCCTGGGCCTGGGCCTGGGCCTGGGCCTGGGCCTGGGCCTGGGCCTGGGCCTGGGCCCTGGGCCTGGGCCTGGGCCTGGGCCTGGGCCTGGGCCTGGGCCTGGGCCTGGGCCTGGGCCCTGGGCCTGGGCCTGGGCCTGGGCCTGGGCCTGGGCCTGGGCCTGGGCCTGGGCCTGGGCCTGGCCTGGGCCTGGGCCTGGGCCCTGGGCCCTGGGCCTGGGCCCTGGGCCTGGGCCCTGGGCCCTGGGCCCTGGGCCTGGGGCCTGGGCCTGGGCCTGGGCCTGGGCCTGGGCCTGGGCCTGGGCCTGGGCCCTGGGCCTGGGCCTGGGCCTGGGCCTGGGCCTGGGCCTGGGCCCTGGGCCTGGGCCTGGGCCTGGGCCTGGGCCTGGGCCTGGGCCTGGGCCTGGGCCCTGGGCCTGGGCCTGGGCCTGGGCCCTGGGCCTGGGCCTGGGCCCTGGGCCCTGGGCCCTGGGCCTGGGCCTGGGCCTGGGCCTGGGCCTGGGCCTGGGCCTGGGCCTGGGCCTGGGCCTGGGGGGCCTGGGCCTGGGCCTGGGCCTGGGCCTGGGCCTGGGCCTGGGGCCTGGGCCTGGGCCCTGGCCCTGGGCCTGGGCCTGGGCCCTGGGCCCTGGGCCTGGGCCTGGGCCTGGGCCTGGGCCTGGGCCTGGGCCTGGGCCTGGGCCTGGGCCTGGGGCCTGGGCCTGGGCCCTGGGCCTGGGCCTGGGCCTGGGCCTGGGCCTGGGCCTGGGCCTGGGCCTGGGCCTGGGCCCTGGCCTGGGCCTGGGCCTGGGCCTGGGGCCTGGGCCTGGGCCTGGGCCTGGGCCTGGGCCCTGGGCCCTGGGCCTGGGCCTGGGCCCTGGCCCCTGGGCCTGGGCCTGGGCCTGGGCCTGGGCCTGGGCCCTGGGCCTGGGCCACTGGGCCCTGGCCTGGGCCTGGGCCCTGGGCCTGGGCCTGGCCCTGGGCCCTGGGCCTGGGCCTGGGCCTGGGCCCTGGGCCCTGGGCCCTGGGCCTGGGCCTGGGGGCCTGGGCCCTGGGCCTGGGCCTGGGCCTGGGCCTGGGCCTGGGCCCTGGCCCTGGGCCTGGGCCTGGGCCTGGGCCCTGGGCCTGGGCCTGGGCTGGGCCTGGGGCCTGGGCCCTGGGCCTGGGCCCTGGGCCTGGGCCCTGGCCCTGGGCCTGGGCCTGGGCCTGGGCCCTGGGCCTGGGCCTGGGCCCTGGGCCTGGGCCTGGGCCTGGGCCTGGGCCTGGCCTGGGCCTGGGCCCTGGGCCTGGGCCTGGGCCTGGGCCTGGGCCCTGGGCCTGGGCCTGGCCCTGGGCCTGGGCCTGGGCCTGGGCCTGGGCCTGGGCCTGGGCCCTGGGCCTGGGCCTGGGCCTGGGCCTGGGCCCTGGGCCACTGGGCCTGGGCCTGGGCCCTGGGGCCCTGGGCCTGGGCCTGGGCCTGGGCCCTGGGCCTGGGCCTGGGCCTGGGCCCTGGGCCCTGGGCCCTGGGCCTGGGCCTGGGCCTGGGCTGGGGGCCTGGGCCTGGGCCTGGGCCTGGGGCCTGGGCCTGGGCCCTGGGCCCTGGGCCTGGGCCTGGGCCTGGGCCTGGGCCTGGGCCTGGGCCTGGCCCTGGGCCTGGGCCTGGGCCTGGGCCTGGGCCTGGGCCTGGGCCTGGGCCTGGGCCTGGGCCTGGGCCTGGGCCTGGGCCTGGGGCCTGGGCCTGGGCCTGGGCCTGGGCCTGGCCCTGGGCCTGGGCCTGGGCCTGGGCCTGGGCCTGGGCCTGGGCCTGGGCCTGGGCCCTGGGCCCTGGGCCTGGGCCTGGGCCTGGGCCTGGGCCTGGGCCTGGGCCTGGGCCTGGGCCTGGGCCTGGGCCTGGGCCCTGGGCCCTGGGCCTGGCCTGGGGGCCTGGGCCTGGGCCTGGGCCTGGGCCTGGGCCCTGGCCCTGGGCCTGGCCTGGGCCCTGGGCCTGGGCCTGGGCCTGGGCCCTGGGCCTGGGCCTGGGCCCTGGGCCCTGGGCCCTGGGCCTGGGCCCTGGGCCCTGGGCCTGGGGCCTGGGCCTGGGGGCCCTGGGCCTGGGCCCTGGGCCTGGGCCTGGGCCTGGGCCTGGGCCTGGGCCTGGGCCTGGGCCCTGGGCCTGGGCCCTGGGCCTGGGCCTGGGCCTGGGCCTGGGCCTGGGCCTGGGCCTGGGCCTGGGCCTGGGCCTGGGCCTGGGCCTGGGCCTGGGCCTGGGCCTGGGCCTGGGCCTGGGCCCTGGGCCTGGGCCTGGGCCCTGGGCCTGGGCCTGGGCCTGGGCCTGGGGCCTGGGCCCTGGGCCCTGGGCCTGGGCCTGGGCCCTGGGCCTGGGCCTGGGCCTGGGCCTGGGCCCACTGGGCCCTGGGCCCTGGGCCTGGGCCTGGGCCTGGGCCCTGGGCCTGGGCCTGGGCCTGGGCCTGGGCCTGGGCCCTGGGCCTGGGCCTGGGCCTGGGCCTGGGCCTGGGCCTGGCCCTGGGCCTGGGCCTGGGCCCTGGGCCTGGGCCCTGGGCCTGGGCCTGGGCCTGGGGCCTGGGCCTGGGCCTGGGGCCTGGGCCTGGGCCCTGGGCCTGGGCCCCTGGGCCTGGGCCTGGGCCTGGGCCTGGGCCTGGGCCCTGGGCCTGGGCCCTGGGCCTGGGCCTGGGCCTGGGCCCTGGGCCTGGGCCTGGGCCTGGGCCCTGGGCCCTGGGCCTGGGCCCTGGGCCTGGGCCTGGGCCTGGGCCTGGGCCTGGGCCCTGGGCCCTGGGGCCTGGGCCTGGGCCTGGGCCTGGGCCTGGGCCTGGGCCTGGGCCTGGGGGCCCTGGGCCCTGGGCCCTGGCCCTGGGCCTGGGCCTGGGCCTGGGCCCTGGGCCTGGGCCTGGGCCCTGGGCCCTGGGCCTGGGCCTGGGCCTGGGCCTGGGCCTGGGCCTGGGCCTGGGCCTGGGCCTGGGCCTGGGCCTGGGCCTGGGCCCTGGGGCCTGGGCCTGGGCCTGGGCCTGGGCCTGGGCCTGGGCCTGGGCCTGGGCCTGGGCCTGGGCCTGGGCCTGGGCCCTGGGCCTGGGCCTGGGCCTGGGCCCTGGGCCTGGGCCTGGGCCTGGGCCCTGGGCCTGGGCCCTGGGCCCTGGGCCCTGGGCCTGGGCCTGGGGCCTGGGCCTGGGCCTGGGCCCTGGGCCCTGGGCCTGGGCCTGGGGCCTGGGCCCTGGGCCCTGGGCCCTGGGCCTGGGCCTGGGCCTGGGCCCTGGGCCTGGGGCCTGGGCCTGGGCCTGGGCCTGGGCCCTGGGCCTGGGCCTGGGCCTGGGCCTGGGCCTGGGCCTGGGCCCTGGGCCTGGGCCTGGGCCTGGGCCTGGGCCTGGGCCCTGGGCCCTGGGCCTGGGCCTGGGCCTGGGCCTGGGCCTGGGCCTGGGCCTGGGCCTGGGCCTGGGCCCTGGGCCTGGGCCTGGGCCTGGGCCTGGGCCTGGCCTGGGCCTGGGCCTGGGCCTGGGCCCTGGGCCTGGGCCTGGGCCCTGGCCCTGGGCCCTGGGCCTGGGCCCTGGGCCTGGGCCTGGGCCTGGGCCTGGGCCTGGGCCTGGGCCTGGGCCTGGGCCTGGGCCTGGGCCTGGGCCTGGGCCTGGGCCTGGGCCTGGGCCTGGGCCCTGGGCCTGGGCCTGGGCCTGGGCCTGGGGCCTGGGCCTGGGCCCTGGGCCTGGGCCCTGGGCCTGGGCCTGGGCCTGGGGGCCTGGGCCCTGGGCCTGGGCCTGGGCCTGGGCCTGGGCCTGGGCCTGGGCCCTGGGCCTGGGCCCTGGGCCTGGGCCTGGGCCTGGGCCCTGGGCCTGGGCCCTGGGCCCTGGGCCTGGGCCTGGGCCTGGGCCCTGGGGGCCTGGGCCCTGGCCCTGGGCCTGGGCCCTGGGCCTGGGGCCTGGGCCCTGGGCCTGGGCCTGGGCCTGGGCCTGGGCCCTGGGCCCTGGGCCTGGGCCTGGGCCTGGGCCCTGGGCCTGGGCCCTGGGCCCTGGGCCTGGGCCTGGGCCTGGGCCTGGGGCCTGGGCCTGGCCTGGGCCTGGGCCTGGGCCTGGGCCTGGGCCTGGGCCTGGGCCTGGGCCTGGGCCTGGGCCTGGGCCTGGGCCTGGGCCTGGGCCCTGGGCCTGGGCCTGGGCCTGGGCCTGGGCCTGGGCCCTGGGCCCTGGGCCTGGGCCCCTGGGCCTGGGCCTGGGCCTGGGCCTGGGCCTGGGCCTGGGCCCTGGGCCCTGGGCCTGGGCCTGGGCCTGGGCCTGGGCCTGGGCCCTGGGCCCTGGGCCCTGGGCCTGGGCCTGGGCCCTGGGCCTGGGCCTGGGCCTGGGGCCTGGGCCCCTGGGCCTGGGCCTGGGCCTGGGGGCCTGGGCCTGGGCCTGGGCCTGGGCCTGGGCCCTGGGCCTGGGCTGGGCCTGGGCCTGGGCCTGGGCCTGGGCCCTGGGCCTGGGGCCTGGGCCTGGGCCTGGGCCTGGGCCTGGGCCTGGGCCTGGGCCTGGGCCCTGGGCCTGGGCCTGGGCCTGGGCCTGGGGCCTGGGCCTGGGCCTGGGCCTGGGCCTGGGCCTGGGCCTGGGCCTGGGCCTGGGCCTGGGCCTGGGCCTGGGCCTGGGCCTGGGCCTGGGCCTGGGCCCTGGGCCTGGGCCTGGGCCTGGGCCTGGGCCTGGGCCTGGGCCTGGGCCCTGGGCCTGGGCCTGGGCCTGGGCCTGGGCCTGGGCCTGGGCCCTGGGCCTGGGCCTGGGCCCTGGCCCTGGGCCTGGGCCTGGGCCTGGGCCTGGGCCTGGGCCTGGGCCTGGGCCTGGGCCTGGGCCTGGGCCCTGGGCCTGGGCCCTGGGCCCTGGGCCTGGGCCTGGGCCTGGGCCTGGGCCTGGGCCTGGGCCTGGGCCTGGGCCCTGGGCCTGGGCCTGGGGCCACTGGGCCCTGGGCCCTGGGCCTGGGCCTGGGCCTGGGCCTGGGCCTGGGCCTGGGCCTGGGCCTGGGCCCTGGGCCTGGGCCTGGGCCCTGGGCCTGGGCCTGGGCCTGGGCCTGGGCCCTGGGCCTGGGCCTGGGCCTGGCCTGGGCCTGGGCCTGGGCCTGGGCCTGGGCCTGGGCCCTGGGCCTGGGCCTGGGCCTGGGCCCTGGGCCCTGGGCCTGGGCCTGGGCCTGGGCCTGGGCCTGGGCCTGGGCCTGGGCCTGGGCCTGGGCCTGGGCCTGGGCCTGGGCCTGGGGCCTGGGCCTGGGCCCTGGGCCTGGGCCTGGGCCTGGGCCTGGGCCTGGGCCTGGGCCTGGGCCTGGGCCTGGGCCTGGGCCCTGGGCCCTGGGCCTGGGCCTGGGCCTGGGCCTGGGCCTGGGCCTGGGCCCTGGGCCTGGGGCCTGGGCCCTGGGCCTGGGCCTGGGCCCTGGGCCCTGGGCCTGGGCCTGGGCCTGGGCCTGGGCCCTGGGGCCTGGGCCTGGGCCTGGGCCTGGGCCTGGGCCTGGGCCTGGGGCCTGGGCCTGGGCCTGGGCCTGGGCCCTGGGCCTGGGCCTGGGCCCTGGGCCTGGGCCTGGGCCTGGGCCTGGGCCCTGGGCCTGGGCCCTGGGCCTGGGCCTGGGCCTGGGCCTGGGCCTGGCCCTGGGCCTGGGCCTGGGCCTGGGCCTGGGCCTGGGCCTGGGCCTGGGCCTGGGCCTGGGCCTGGGCCTGGGCCTGGGCTGGGCCCTGGGCCTGGGCCTGGGCCTGGGCCTGGGCCTGGGCCTGGGCCTGGGCCTGGGCCTGGGCCTGGGCCCTGGGCCTGGGCCCTGGGCCTGGGCCTGGGCCTGGGCCTGGGCCCCTGGGCCCTGGCCCTGGGCCTGGGCCTGGGCCTGGGCCTGGGCCTGGGCCTGGGCCCTGGGCCTGGGCCTGGGCCTGGGCCTGGGCCTGGGGCCTGGCCTGGGCCTGGGGCCTGGGCCTGGGCCTGGGCCTGGGCCTGGGCCTGGGCCCTGGGCCTGGGCCTGGGCCTGGGCCTGGGCCTGGGCCTGGGCCTGGGCCTGGGCCCTGGGCCTGGGCCTGGGCCTGGGCCTGGGCCTGGGCCTGGGCCTGGGCCTGGGCCTGGGCCTGGGCCTGGGCCTGGGCCTGGGCCCTGGGCCTGGGCCTGGGCCTGGGCCTGGGCCTGGGCCTGGGCCTGGGCCCTGGGCCTGGGCCCTGGGCCTGGGCCTGGGCCTGGGGCCTGGGCCTGGGCCTGGGCCTGGGCCTGGGCCTGGGCCTGGGCCTGGGCCTGGGCCCTGGGCCTGGGCCCTGGGGCCTGGGCCTGGGCCCTGGGCCCTGGGCCTGGGCCTGGGCCTGGGCCTGGGCCCTGGGCCCTGGGCCTGGGCCTGGGCCCTGGGCCTGGGCCTGGGCCTGGGCCTGGGGCCTGGGCCTGGGCCTGGGCCCCCTGGGCCTGGGCCCTGGGCCTGGGCCCTGGGCCTGGGCCTGGGCCCTGGGCCTGGGCCCTGGGCCTGGGCCTGGGCCTGGGCCTGGGCCCTGGGCCTGGGCCTGGGCCTGGGCCTGGGCCTGGGCCCTGGGCCTGGGCCCTGGGCCTGGGCCCTGGGCCCTGGGCCTGGGCCTGGGCCTGGGCCTGGGCCTGGGCCTGGGCCTGGGCCCTGGGCCTGGGCCTGGGCCTGGGCCCTGGGCCTGGGCCTGGGCCTGGGCCCTGGGCCTGGCCTGGGCCTGGGCCTGGGCCTGGGCCCTGGGCCCTGGGCCCTGGGCCTGGGCCCCTGGGCCCTGGGCCTGGGCCTGGGCCTGGGCCTGGGCCTGGGCCTGGGCCTGGGCCTGGGCTGGGCCTGGGGCCTGGGCCTGGGCCTGGGCCCTGGGCCCTGGGCCTGGGCCTGGGCCCTGGGCCTGGGCCACTGGGCCTGGGCCTGGGCCTGGGCCTGGGGCCTGGGCCTGGGCCTGGGCCCTGGGCCTGGGCCTGGGCCCTGGGCCTGGGCCCCCTGGGCCTGGGCCTGGGGCCTGGGCCTGGGCCTGGGCCTGGGCCCTGGGCCTGGGCCTGGGCCTGGGCCTGGGCCTGGGCCTGGGCCCTGGGCCTGGGCCTGGGCCTGGGCCTGGGCCCTGGGCCTGGGCCTGGGCCTGGGCCTGGGCCTGGGGGCCTGGGCCTGGGCCTGGGCCTGGGCCTGGGCCTGGGCCTGGGCCTGGGCCTGGGCCCTGGGCCCTGGGCCTGGGCCTGGGCCTGGGGCCTGGGCCCTGGGCCTGGGCCCTGGGCCTGGGCCCTGGGCCCCTGGGCCTGGGCCTGGGCCTGGGCCTGGGCCTGGGCCTGGGCCCTGGGCCTGGGCCTGGGCCCTGGGCCTGGGCCTGGGCCTGGGCCCTGGGCCTGGGCCTGGGCCTGGGCCTGGGCCCTGGGCCTGGGCCCTGGGCCTGGGCCTGGGCCTGGGCCTGGGCCTGGGCCTGGGCCTGGGCCTGGGGCCTGGGCCTGGGCCTGGGCCTGGGCCTGGGCCTGGGGCCTGGGCCTGGGCCTGGGCCCTGGGCCCTGGGCCTGGGCCTGGGCCCTGGGCCTGGGCCTGGGCCTGGGCCTGGGCCCTGGGCCTGGGCCTGGGCCTGGGCCCTGGGGCCTGGGGCCTGGGCCTGGGCCTGGGCCTGGGCCCTGGGCCTGGGGCCTGGGCCCTGGGCCCTGGGCCCTGGGCCTGGGCCTGGGCCTGGGGCCTGGGCCTGGGCCCTGGGCCTGGGCCCTGGGCCCTGGGCCTGGGCCTGGGCCTGGGCCTGGGCCCTGGGCCTGGGCCTGGGCCTGGGCCTGGGCCTGGGGCCTGGGCCTGGGCCTGGGCCTGGGCCTGGGCCTGGGCCTGGGCCCTGGGCCTGGGCCCTGGGCCTGGGCCTGGGCCTGGGCCTGGGCCTGGGCCTGGCCCTGGGCCCTGGGCCTGGGCCCTGGGCCCTGGCCCTGGGCCTGGGCCTGGGCCTGGGCCTGGGCCTGGGCCTGGGCCTGGGCCTGGGCCCTGGGCCTGGGCCCTGGCCCTGGGCCCTGGGCCTGGGCCTGGGCCTGGGCCTGGGCCTGGGCCTGGGCCTGGGCCTGGGCCTGGGCCTGGGCCTGGGCCCTGGGCCTGGGCCCTGGGCCTGGGCCTGGGCCTGGGCCTGGGCCTGGGCCTGGGCCTGGGCCTGGGCCTGGGCCCTGGGCCTGGGCCTGGGCCTGGGCCCTGGGCCCTGGGCCCTGGGCCTGGGCCCTGGCCTGGGGCCTGGGCCTGGGCCTGGGCCTGGGCCTGGGCCCTGGGCCTGGGCCTGGGCCTGGGCCTGGGCCCTGGGCCCTGGGCCTGGGCCTGGGCCTGGGCCTGGGCCCCTGGGCCCTGGGCCTGGGCCTGGGCCTGGCCTGGGCCTGGGCCTGGGCCTGGGGCCTGGGCCCTGGGCCTGGGCCTGGGCCTGGGCCTGGGCCCTGGGCCTGGGCCTGGGCCTGGGCCTGGGCCTGGGCCCTGGGCCCTGGCCCTGGGCCTGGGCCTGGGCCTGGGCCTGGGCCTGGGCCTGGGCCCTGGGCCTGGGCCCTGGGCCCTGGGCCTGGGCCTGGGCCTGGGCCTGGGCCTGGGCCTGGGCCTGGGCCTGGGCCCTGGGCCTGGGCCTGGGCCTGGGCCTGGGCCCTGGGGCCTGGGCCTGGGCCTGGGCCCTGGGCCCTGGGCCTGGGCCTGGGCCTGGGGCCTGGGCCTGGGCCTGGGCCCTGGGGGCCTGGGCCCTGGGCCTGGGCCTGGGCCTGGGCCCTGGGCCTGGGCCCTGGGCCCTGGGCCCTGGGCCCTGGGGCCTGGGGCCTGGGCCTGGGCCTGGGCCTGGGCCTGGGCCTGGGCCTGGGCCCTGGGCCCTGGGCCCTGGGCCTGGGCCCTGGGCCTGGGCCTGGGCCTGGGCCTGGGCCTGGGCCTGGGCCTGGGCCCTGGGCCTGGGCCTGGGCCTGGGCCCTGGGGCCTGGGCCTGGGCCCTGGGCCTGGGCCTGGGCCCTGGGCCTGGGCCTGGGCCTGGGCCTGGGCCTGGGCCTGGGCCCTGGGCCTGGGCCCTGGGCCTGGGCCTGGGCCTGGGCCCTGGGCCTGGGCCCTGGGCCTGGGCCTGGGCCTGGGCCTGGGCCTGGGCCTGGGCCTGGGCCCTGGGCCCTGGGCCTGGGCCTGGGCCCTGGGCCCTGGGCCTGGGCCTGGGCCTGGGCCTGGGCCTGGGCCTGGGCCTGGGCCTGGGCCTGGGCCTGGGCCTGGGCCTGGGCCTGGGCCCTGGGCCCTGGGCCTGGGCCTGGGCCTGGGCCCTGGGCCTGGGCCTGGGGGGCCCTGGGCCTGGGCCTGGGCCCTGGCCTGGGCCTGGGCCCTGGGGGCCTGGGGGCCTGGGCCTGGGCCCAGGCCTGGGCCCTGGGCCTGGGCCCTGGGCCCTGGGCCTGGGCCTGGGCCTGGGCCCTGGGCCTGGGGGCCTGGGCCTGGGCCTGGGCCTGGGCCTGGGCCTGGGCCCTGGGCCTGGGCCTGGGCCTGGGCCTGGGCCTGGGCCTGGGCCTGGGCCTGGGCCTGGGCCTGGGCCTGGGCCCTGGGCCCTGGGGCCTGGGCCTGGGCCTGGGCCTGGGCCTGGGGGCCTGGGCCCTGGGCCTGGCCCTGGGCCCTGGGCCTGGGCCTGGGCCTGGGCCTGGCCCTGGGCCCTGGGCCCTGGGCCTGGGCCTGGGCCTGGGGCCCTGGGCCTGGCCTGGGCCTGGGCCTGGGCCTGGGCCTGGGCCTGGGCCTGGGCCTGGGCCTGGGCCTGGGCCTGGGCCCTGGGCCTGGGCCTGGCCTGGGCCTGGGCCTGGGCCTGGGCCTGGGCCTGGGCCTGGGCCTGGGCCTGGGCCTGGGCCTGGGCCTGGGCCCCCTGGGCCCTGGGCCTGGGCCTGGGCCTGGGCCTGGGCCCTGGGCCTGGGCCTGGGCCTGGGCCTGGGGCCCTGGGCCTGGGCCTGGGCCTGGGCCTGGGCCTGGGCCTGGGCCTGGGCCTGGGCCTGGGCCCTGGGCCTGGGCCTGGGCCTGGGCCTGGGCCTGGGCCTGGGCCTGGGCCTGGGCCCTGGGCCCTGGGCCTGGGCCTGGGCCTGGGCCTGGGCCTGGGCCTGGGCCTGGGCCTGGGCCTGGGCCTGGGCCTGGCCCTGGGCCTGGGCCTGGGCCTGGGCCCTGGGCCTGGGCCTGGGCCTGGGCCTGGGCCTGGGCCTGGGCCTGGGCCTGGCCCTGGGCCTGGGCCTGGGCCTGGGCCTGGGCCTGGGCCTGGGCCTGGGCCTGGCCCTGGCCCCCTGGGCCCTGGGCCCTGGGCCTGGGCCTGGGCCTGGGGGCCACTGGCCCTGGGCCTGGGCCTGGGCCTGGGCCTGGGCCCTGGGCCTGGGCCTGGGCCCTGGGCCTGGGCCCTGGGCCTGGGCCTGGGCCTGGGCCCTGGGCCCTGGGCCTGGGCCCTGGGCCTGGGCCTGGGCCTGGGCCTGGGCCTGGGCCTGGGCCTGGGCCTGGGCCTGGGCCTGGGCCTGGGCCTGGGCCTGGGCCTGGGCCTGGGCCCTGGGCCCTGGGCCTGGGCCTGGGCCCTGGGCCTGGGCCTGGGCCTGGGCCTGGGCCCTGGGCCTGGGCCTGGGCCTGGGCCTGGGCCCTGGGCCTGGGCCTGGGCCTGGGCCTGGGCCTGGGCCTGGGCCCTGGGCCTGGGCCTGGGCCTGGGCCTGGGCCTGGGCCTGGGCCTGGGCCCTGGGCCTGGGCCTGGGCCTGGGCCTGGGCCTGGGCCTGGGCCTGGGCCTGGGCCTGGGCCTGGGCCTGGGCCTGGGCCTGGGCCTGGGCCTGGGCCTGGGCCACTGGGGCCTGGGCCTGGGCCTGGGCCTGGGCCACTGGGCCTGGGCCTGGGCCTGGGCCTGGGCCTGGGCCTGGGCCTGGGCCTGGGCCTGGGCCTGGGCCTGGGCCTGGGCCCTGGGCCTGGGCCTGGGCCCTGGGCCTGGGCCTGGGCCTGGGCCCTGGGCCTGGGCCTGGGCCCTGGGCCTGGGCCTGGGCCTGGGCCTGGGCCTGGGCCTGGGCCTGGGCCTGGGCCTGGGCCTGGGCCTGGGCCCTGGGGCCTGGGCCTGGGCCCTGGGCCTGGGCCTGGGCCTGGGCCTGGGCCCTGGGCCTGGGCCTGGGCCTGGGCCTGGGCCTGGGCCTGGGCCTGGGCCTGGGCCTGGGCCTGGGCCTGGGCCTGGGCCTGGGCCTGGGCCCTGGGCCTGGGCCTGGGCCCTGGGCCTGGGCCTGGGCCTGGGCCTGGGCCTGGGCCCTGGGCCTGGGCCTGGGGGCCCTGGGCCTGGGCCCTGGGCCTGGGCCTGGGCCTGGGCCTGGGCCTGGGCCTGGGCCCTGGGCCCTGGGCCTGGGCCTGGGCCTGGGCCCTGGGCCTGGGCCCTGGGCCCTGGGCCTGGGCCTGGGCCTGGGCCTGGGCCTGGGCCTGGGCCTGGGCCTGGGCCTGGGGGCCTGGGCCTGGGCCTGGGCCCTGGGCCTGGGCCCTGGGCCCTGGGCCTGGGCCTGGGCCTGGGCCTGGGCCTGGGCCTGGGCCCTGGGCCTGGGCCCTGGGCCTGGCCTGGGCCTGGGCCTGGGCCTGGGCCTGGGCCCTGGGCCTGGGCCTGGGCCTGGGCCTGGGCCTGGGCCTGGGCCCTGGGCCTGGGCCTGGGCCTGGGCCTGGGCCTGGGCCTGGGCCTGGGCCCTGGGGGCCTGGGCCTGGGCCTGGGCCTGGGCCTGGGCCTGGGCCCTGGGCCTGGGCCTGGGCCTGGGCCTGGGCCTGGGCCCTGGGCCTGGGCCTGGGCCTGGGCCTGGGCCTGGGCCTGGGCCTGGGCCCTGGGCCCTGGGCCTGGCCTGGGCCCTGGGCCTGGGCCTGGGCCCTGGGCCCTGGGCCCTGGGCCTGGGCCTGGGCCTGGGCCTGGGCCCTGGGCCTGGGCCTGGGCCCCTGGGCCTGGGCCCTGGGCCTGGGCCTGGGCCCTGGGCCCTGGGGGCCTGGGCCTGGGGCCTGGGCCTGGGCCCTGGGCCCTGGGCCTGGGGCCTGGGCCTGGGCCTGGGCCCTGGGCCTGGGCCTGGGCCCTGGGCCTGGGGCCTGGGCCTGGGCCTGGGCCTGGGCCTGGGCCTGGGCCTGGGCCCTGGCCCCTGGGCCTGGGCCTGGGCCTGGGCCTGGGCCTGGGCCTGGGCCCTGGGCCTGGGCCTGGGCCTGGGCCTGGGCCTGGGCCTGGGCCCTGGGCCTGGGCCTGGGCCTGGGCCTGGGCCTGGGCCTGGGCCTGGGCCCTGGGCCTGGGCCTGGGCCTGGGCCTGGGCCTGGGCCTGGGCCCTGGGCCTGGGCCCTGGGCCTGGGCCCTGGGCCTGGGCCTGGGCCTGGCCTGGGCCCTGGGCCTGGGCCCTGGGCCTGGGCCTGGGCCTGGGCCTGGGCCTGGGGCCTGGGCCTGGGCCTGGGCCTGGGCCCTGGGCCTGGGGCCTGGGCCTGGGCCTGGGCCTGGGCCTGGGCCCTGGGCCTGGGCCCTGGGCCTGGGCCTGGGCCTGGGCCTGGGGGCCTGGGCCTGGGCCTGGGCCCTGGGCCTGGGCCCTGGGCCTGGGCCTGGGCCCTGGGCCCTGGGCCCTGGGCCCTGGCCCTGGGCCTGGGCCTGGGCCCTGGGCCTGGGCCTGGGCCTGGGCCCTGGGCCCCTGGGCCTGGGGCCTGGGCCCTGGGCCTGGGCCTGGGCCTGGGCCTGGGCCTGGGCCTGGGCCTGGGCCTGGGCCTGGGCCTGGGCCTGGGCCTGGGGCCTGGGCCCTGGGCCTGGGCCTGGGCCTGGGCCTGGGCCTGGGGGCCTGGGCCTGGGCCTGGGCCCTGGGCCCTGGGCCCTGGGCCTGGGCCTGGGCCTGGGCCTGGGCCTGGGCCTGGGCCCTGGGCCCTGGGCCTGGGCCTGGGCCTGGGCCTGGGCCCTGGGCCCTGGGCCTGGGCCTGGGCCTGGGCCTGGGCCTGGGCCTGGGCCCTGGGCCTGGGCCTGGGCCTGGGCCTGGGCCTGGGCCTGGGCCTGGGCCCTGGGCCTGGGCCTGGGCCTGGGCCCTGGGCCTGGGCCCTGGGCCTGGGCCTGGGCCTGGGCCTGGGCCTGGGCCTGGGCCTGGCCCTGGGCCTGGGCCTGGGCCTGGGCCCTGGGGGCCCTGGGCCTGGGCCCTGGGCCTGGGCCTGGGCCTGGGCCTGGGGGCCTGGGCCTGGGCCCTGGGCCTGGGCCTGGGCCTGGGCCTGGGCCTGGGCCTGGGCCCTGGGCCTGGGCCTGGGCCCTGGGCCTGGGCCTGGGCCCTGGGCCTGGGCCTGGGCCTGGGCCTGGGCCCTGGGCCCTGGGCCTGGGCCTGGGCCTGGGCCTGGGCCTGGGCCTGGGCCTGGGCCTGGGCCTGGGCCCTGGGCCTGGGCCTGGGCCTGGGCCTGGCCCTGGGCCCTGGGCCTGGGCCTGGGCCTGGGCCCTGGGCCCTGGGCCCTGGGCCTGGGCCCTGGGGCCTGGGCCTGGGCCTGGGCCTGGGCCTGGGCCTGGGCCTGGGCCCTGGCCTGGGCCTGGGCCTGGGCCCTGGGCCTGGGCCTGGGCCTGGGCCCTGGGGGCCTGGGCCTGGGCCTGGGCCTGGGCCTGGGCCTGGGCCCTGGGCCTGGGCCTGGGCCTGGGCCTGGGCCTGGGCCCTGGGCCTGGGCCCTGGGCCTGGGCCCTGGGCCTGGGCCTGGGCCTGGGCCTGGGCCCTGGGCCTGGGGCCTGGGCCTGGGCCTGGGCCTGGGCCTGGGCCTGGGCCTGGGCCTGGGCCTGGGCCTGGGCCTGGGCCTGGGCCCTGGGGCCTGGGGCCTGGGCTGGGGCCTGGGCCCTGGGGCCTGGGCCCTGGGCCTGGGCTGGGCCTGGGGCCTGGGCCTGGGCCTGGGCCCTGGGCCTGGGCCCTGGGCCTGGGCCCTGGGCCTGGGCCCTGGGCCCTGGGCCCTGGGCCCTGGGCCTGGGCCTGGGCCCTGGGCCCTGGGCCTGGGCCTGGGCCTGGGCCTGGGCCTGGGCCTGGGCCCTGGGCCTGGGCCCTGGGCCTGGGCCTGGGCCTGGGCCTGGGCCTGGGCCTGGGCCTGGGCCTGGGCCTGGGCCTGGGCCTGGGCCTGGGCCTGGGCCCTGGGCCTGGGCCTGGGCCCTGGGCCCTGGGCCTGGGCCCTGGGCCCTGGGCCTGGGCCTGGGCCTGGGCCCTGGGCCCTGGGCCCTGGGCCTGGGCCTGGGCCTGGGCCTGGGCCCTGGGCCTGGGCCTGGGCCTGGGCCTGGGCCTGGGCCTGGGCTGGGCCTGGGCCCTGGGCCTGGGCCCTGGGCCCTGGGCCTGGGCCTGGGCCTGGGCCTGGGCCCCTGGGCCTGGGCCTGGGCCCTGGGCCTGGGCCTGGGCCTGGGCCTGGGCCTGGGCCCTGGGCCTGGGGCCTGGGCCTGGGCCTGGGCCTGGGCCTGGGCCTGGGCCCTGGGCCTGGGCCTGGGCCTGGCCTGGGCCTGGGCCTGGGCCTGGGCCTGGGCCTGGGCCTGGGCCTGGGCCTGGCCCCTGGGCCTGGGCCTGGGCCTGGGCCTGGGCCTGGGCCTGGGCCTGGGCCCTGGGCCTGGGCCTGGGCCTGGGCCTGGGCCTGGGCCTGGGCCTGGGCCTGGGCCTGGGCCTGGCCTGGGCCTGGGCCTGGGCCTGGGCCTGGGCCCTGGGCCTGGGCCTGGGCCTGGGCCTGGGCCTGGGCCCTGGGCCTGGGCCCTGGGCCTGGGCCTGGGCCCTGGGCCTGGGCCTGGGCCTGGGCCTGGGCCCTGGGCCCTGGGCCTGGGCCCCTGGGCCCTGGGCCTGGGCCCTGGGCCTGGGGCCTGGGCTGGGCCTGGGCCTGGGCCTGGGCCTGGGCCTGGGCCTGGGCCTGGGCCTGGGCCTGGGCCTGGGCCTGGGCCTGGGCCTGGGCCTGGGGCCTGGGCCTGGGCCTGGGCCCTGGGCCTGGGCCTGGGCCTGGGCCCTGGGCCTGGGCCTGGGCCTGGGCCTGGGGCCTGGGCCTGGGGGCCTGGGCCTGGCCTGGGCCTGGGCCTGGGCCTGGGCCTGGGCCTGGGCCTGGGCCTGGGCCTGGGCCTGGGCCTGGGCCTGGGGCCTGGGCCCTGGGCCTGGGCCTGGGCCCTGGGCCTGGGCCTGGGGCCTGGGCCCTGGGCCTGGGCCTGGGGGCCTGGGCCTGGGCCTGGGCCTGGGCCCTGGGCCTGGGGGCCTGGGCCTGGGCCTGGGCCTGGGCCTGGGCCTGGGCCTGGGCCTGGGCCTGGGCCTGGGCCTGGGCCTGGGCCTGGGCCTGGGCCTGGGGGCCTGGGCCTGGGCCTGGGCCTGGGCCCTGGGCCTGGGCCTGGGCCTGGGCCTGGGCCTGGGCCTGGGCCTGGGCCTGGGCCCCTGGGCCCTGGGCCCTGGGCTGGGCCTGGCCTGGGCCTGGGCCTGGGCCTGGGCCTGGGCCTGGGCCTGGGCCCTGGGCCTGGGCCTGGGCCTGGGGGCCTGGGCCTGGGCCTGGGCCTGGGCCTGGGCCTGGGCCTGGGCCCTGGGCCCTGGGCCTGGGCCTGGGCCCTGGGCCTGGGCCTGGGGCCTGGGCCTGGGGGCCTGGGCCTGGGCCCTGGGCCTGGGCCTGGGCCTGGGCCTGGGCCCTGGGCCTGGGCCTGGGCCTGGGCCTGGGCCTGGGCCTGGGCCTGGGCCCTGGGCCTGGGCCCTGGCCCTGGGCCTGGGCCTGGGCCTGGGCCTGGGCCTGGGCCTGGGCCCTGGGCCTGGGCCCTGGGCCTGGGCCTGGGCCTGGGCCCTGGGCCTGGGCCTGGGCTGGGGGCCCTGGGCCTGGGCCTGGGCCTGGGCCTGGGCCCTGGGCCTGGGCCCTGGGCCTGGGCCCTGGGCCCTGGGCCTGGGCCTGGGCCTGGGCCTGGGCCTGGGCCTGGGCCTGGGCCTGGGCCCTGGGCCTGGGCCCTGGGCCTGGGCCCTGGGCCTGGGCCTGGGCCTGGCCCTGGGCCTGGGCCTGGGCCTGGGCCTGGGCCCTGGGCCTGGGCCTGGGCCTGGGGCCTGGGCCTGGGCCTGGGCCCTGGGCCCTGGGCCTGGGCCCTGGGCCTGGGCCTGGGCCTGGGCCCTGGGCCTGGGCCTGGGCCTGGGCCTGGGCCCTGGGGCCTGGGCCTGGGCCCTGGGCCTGGGCCCTGGGCCTGGGCCTGGGCCTGGGCCCTGGGCCTGGGCCTGGGCCCTGGGCCCTGGGCCTGGGCCTGGGCCTGGGCCTGGGCCTGGGCCTGGGCCCTGGGCCTGGGCCTGGGCCTGGGCCACTGGGCCCCTGGGCCTGGGCCTGGGGCCTGGGCCTGGGCCTGGGCCTGGGCCTGGGCCCTGGGCCTGGGCCCTGGGCCTGGGCCCTGGGCCTGGGCCCTGGGCCTGGCCTGGGCCTGGGCCTGGGCCTGGGCCTGGGCCTGGGCCTGGGCCTGGGCCTGGGCCTGGGCCTGGGCCTGGGCCTGGGCCCTGGGCCTGGGCCCTGGGCCTGGGCCCTGGGCCTGGGCCTGGGCCTGGGCCTGGGCCTGGGCCTGGGCCTGGGCCACTGGGCCCTGGGCCTGGCCTGGGCCTGGGCCTGGGCCCTGGGCCTGGGCCTGGGCCTGGGCCTGGGCCTGGGGCCTGGGGCCTGGGCCTGGGCCTGGGCCTGGGCCCTGGGCCTGGGCCTGGGCCTGGGCCTGGGCCCTGGGCCTGGGCCTGGGCTGGGCCTGGGCCTGGGCCTGGGCCTGGGCCTGGGCCTGGGGGCCTGGGCCTGGGCCTGGGCCTGGGCCCTGGGCCCTGGGCCTGGGCCTGGGCCTGGGCCTGGGCCTGGGCCTGGGCCTGGGCCCTGGGCCCTGGGCCCTGGGCCTGGGCCCTGGGCCTGGGCCTGGGCTGGGCCTGGGCCTGGGCCTGGGCCTGGGCCTGGGCCCCTGGGCCCTGGGCCCTGGGCCTGGGCCTGGGCCTGGGCCTGGGCCCTGGGCCTGGGCCTGGGCCTGGGCCTGGGCCTGGGCCTGGGCCTGGGCCTGGGCCCTGGGCCTGGGCCCTGGGCCTGGGCCTGGGCCCTGGGCCCTGGGCCCTGGGGGCCCTGGGCCTGGGCCTGGGCCCTGGGCCTGGGCCTGGGCCCTGGGCCCTGGGCCCTGGGGCCTGGGCCTGGGCCTGGGCCTGGGCCTGGGCCTGGGCCTGGGCCCTGGGCCCTGGGCCTGGGCCTGGGCCTGGGCCTGGGCCTGGGCCCTGGGCCTGGGCCTGGGCCTGGGCCTGGGCCCTGGGCCTGGGCCCTGGGCCTGGGCCTGCAGGCCTGGGCCTGGGCCCTGGGCCCTGGGCCTGGGCCCTGGGGGCCTGGGCCCTGGGCCTGGGCCCTGGGGCCTGGGCCTGGGCCCTGGGCCTGGGCCTGGGCCTGGGCCTGGGCCTGGGCCTGGGCCTGGGCCTGGGCCTGGGCCTGGGCCTGGGCCTGGGCCTGGGCCCTGGGCCCTGGGCCCTGGGCCTGGGCCCTGGGCCTGGGCCTGGGCCTGGGCCTGGGCCTGGGCCTGGGCCTGGGCCCTGGGCCTGGGCCTGGGCCTGGGCCTGGGCCTGGGCCTGGGCCTGGGCCTGGGCCTGGGCCTGGGCCTGGGCCTGGGCCTGGGCCCTGGGCCTGGGCCTGGGCCTGGGCCTGGGCCTGGGCCTGGGCCCTGGGCCTGGGCCTGGGCCTGGGCCTGGGCCTGGGCCTGGGCCTGGGCCTGGGCCTGGGCCTGGGCCTGGGCCCTGGGCCTGGGCCTGGGCCTGGGCCCTGGGCCTGGGCCACTGGGCCCTGGGCCTGGGCCTGGGCCTGGGCCTGGGCCTGGGCCTGGGCCCTGGCCCTGGGCCTGGGCCTGGGCCTGGCCTGGGCCTGGGGCCTGGGCCCTGGGCCTGGGCCTGGGCCCTGGGCCTGGGCCCTGGGCCCTGGGCCTGGGCCTGGGCCTGGGCCTGGGCCCTGGGGCCCTGGGCCTGGGCCTGGGCCTGGGCCTGGGCCTGGGCCCTGGGCCTGGGCCTGGGCCCTGGGCTGGGCCTGGGCCTGGGCCCTGGGCCTGGGCCTGGGCCTGGGCCTGGGCCTGGGCCTGGGCCTGGGCCTGGGCCTGGGCCTGGGCCCTGGGCCTGGGCTGGGCCTGGGGCCTGGGCCTGGGCCTGGGCCTGGGCCCTGGGCCTGGGCCTGGGCCTGGGCCTGGGCCCTGGGCCTGGGCCTGGGCCTGGGCCTGGGCCCTGGGCCTGGGCCCTGGGCCTGGGCCTGGGGCCTGGGCCTGGGCCTGGGCCTGGGCCCTGGGCCTGGGCCCTGGGCCCTGGGCCTGGGCCTGGGCCTGGGCCCTGGGCCTGGGCCTGGGCCTGGGCCTGGGCCTGGGCCTGGGCCTGGGCCTGGGCCTGGGCCTGGGCCTGGGCCTGGGCCTGGGCCTGGGCCTGGGCCCTGGGCCTGGGCCTGGGCCTGGGCCTGGGCCTGGGCCTGGGCCTGGGCCTGGGGCCTGGGCCTGGGCCCTGGGCCTGGCCTGGGCCTGGGCCTGGGCCCTGGGCCTGGGCCCTGGGCCTGGGCCCTGGGGCCTGGGCCCTGGGGCCTGGGCCTGGGCCTGGGGCCCTGGGCCTGGGCCTGGGCCTGGGCCTGGGCCTGGGCCTGGGCCCTGGGCCTGGGCCTGGGCCTGGGGCCTGGGCCCCTGGGCCCTGGGCCTGGGGCCTGGGCCTGGGCCTGGGCCTGGGCCTGGGCCTGGGCCCTGGGCCCTGGGCCCTGGGCCTGGGCCTGGGCCCTGGGCCCTGGGCCTGGGCCTGGGCCTGGGCCCTGGGCCTGGGCCTGGGCCTGGGCCTGGGCCTGGGCCTGGGCCTGGGCCTGGGCCTGGGCCCTGGGCCTGGGCCTGGGCCTGGCCTGGGCCTGGGCCTGGGCCTGGGCCTGGGCCTGGGCCTGGGCCTGGGCCTGGGCCTGGGCCTGGGCCTGGGCCTGGGCCTGGGCCCTGGGCCTGGGCCTGGGCCTGGGCCTGGGCCCTGGGCCTGGGCCTGGGCCTGGGCCCTGGGCCTGGGCCCTGGGCCCTGGGCCTGGGCCTGGGCCTGGGCCTGGGCCTGGGCCTGGGCCTGGGCCTGGCCCTGGGCCTGGGCCTGGGCCTGGGCCCTGGGCCTGGGCCCTGGGCCCTGGGCCTGGGCCTGGGCCTGGCCTGGGGCCTGGGCCTGGGCCTGGGCCTGGGCCCTGGGCCTGGGCCTGGGCCTGGGCCCTGGGCCTGGGCCTGGGCCTGGGCCTGGGCCCTGGGCCTGGGCCCTGGGCCCTGGGCCTGGGCCTGGGCCCTGGGCCCTGGGCCCTGGGCCTGGGCCTGGGCCTGGGCCTGGGCCTGGGCCTGGGCCTGGGCCTGGGCCTGGGCCCTGGGCCCTGGGCCTGGGCCCTGGGCCTGGGCCTGGGGGCCTGGGCCTGGGCCTGGGCCTGGGCCTGGGCCTGGGCCTGGGCCTGGGCCCTGGGCCTGGGCCCTGGGCCTGGGCCCTGGGCCCTGGGCCCTGGGCCCTGGGCCTGGGCCTGGGCCTGGGCCTGGGCCTGGGCCTGGGCCTGGGCCTGGGCCTGGGCCTGGGCCTGGGCCTGGGCCTGGGCCTGGGCCTGGGCCTGGGCCTGGGCCTGGGCCTGGGCCTGGGCCTGGGCCTGGGCCTGGGCCTGGGCCTGGGCCTGGGCCTGGGCCTGGGCCTGGGCCTGGGCCCTGGGCCTGGGCCCTGGGCCTGGGCCTGGGCCCTGGGCCTGGGCCTGGGCCTGGGCCCTGGGCCTGGGCCTGGGCCTGGGCCTGGGCCCTGGGCCCTGGGCCCTGGGCCTGGGCCTGGGCCTGGGCCTGGGCCTGGGCCCTGGGCCTGGGCCTGGGCCTGGGCCCTGGGCCTGGGCCTGGGCCCTGGGCCCTGGGCCTGGGCCTGGGCCTGGGCCTGGGGCCTGGGCCTGGGCCTGGGCCTGGGGGCCTGGGCCCTGGGCCCTGGGCCTGGGCCTGGGCCTGGGCCTGGGCCTGGGCCTGGGCCTGGGCCTGGGCCCTGGGCCTGGGCCTGGGCCTGGGCCTGGGCCTGGGCCCTGGGCCTGGGCCTGGGCCTGGGCCTGGGCCTGGGCCTGGGCCTGGGCCTGGGCCCTGGCCCTGGGCCTGGGCCTGGGCCCTGGGCCTGGGGCCTGGGCCCTGGGCCTGGGCCTGGGCCCTGGGCCTGGGCCTGGGCCTGGGCCTGGGCCTGGGCCTGGGCCTGGGGGCCTGGGCCTGGGCCTGGGCCTGGGCCTGGGCCCTGGGCCCTGGGCCTGGGCCTGGGCCCTGGGCCCTGGGCCTGGGGCCTGGGCCTGGGCCCTGGGCCTGGGCCCTGGGCCTGGGCCCTGGGCCTGGGGCCTGGGCCTGGGCCCTGGGCCCTGGGCCTGGGCCTGGGCCTGGGCCTGGGCCTGGGCCTGGGCCTGGGCCTGGGCCTGGGCCTGGGCCTGGGCCTGGGCCTGGGCCTGGGCCTGGGCCCTGGGGCCTGGGCCTGGGCCTGGGCCTGGGCCTGGGCCCCTGGGCCTGGGCCTGGGCCTGGGCCCTGGCCCTGGGCCTGGGCCTGGGCCCTGGGCCTGGGCCTGGGCCTGGGCCTGGGCCTGGGCCTGGGCCTGGGCCTGGGCCTGGGCCCTGGGCCTGGGCCCTGGGCCCTGGGCCTGGGGGCCTGGGCCTGGGCCTGGGCCTGGGCCTGGGCCTGGGCCTGGGCCTGGGCCCTGGGCCTGGGCCTGGGCCTGGGCCTGGGCCCTGGGCCTGGGCCCTGGGCCCTGGCCTGGGCCCTGGGGCCTGGGCCTGGGCCCTGGGCCTGGGCCTGGGCCTGGGCCTGGGCCTGGGCCTGGCCTGGGCCCTGGGCCCTGGGCCCTGGGCCTGGGCCCTGGGCCCTGGGCCTGGGCCTGGGCCCTGGGCCTGGGCCCTGGGCCTGGGCCTGGGCCCTGGGCCTGGGCCTGGGCCTGGGCCTGGGCCTGGGCCCCTGGGCCTGGGGGCCCTGGGCCTGGGCCTGGGCCTGGGCCTGGGCCTGGGCCTGGGCCCTGGGCCTGGGCCCTGGGCCTGGGCCTGGGCCTGGGCCTGGGCCTGGGCCTGGGCCTGGGCCTGGGCCTGGGCCTGGGCCTGGGCCTGGGCCTGGGCCTGGGCCCTGGGCCTGGGCCCTGGGCCTGGCCCTGGGCCTGGGCCCTGGGCCTGGGCCTGGGCCTGGGGGCCTGGGCCTGGGCCTGGGCCTGGGCCTGGGCCTGGGCCCTGGGCCTGGGCCTGGGCCTGGGCCTGAGGCCTGGGCCCTGGGCCTGGGCCTGGGCCTGGGCCTGGGCCTGGGCCCTGGGCCTGGGCCTGGGCCTGGGCCTGGGCCTGGGCCTGGGCCTGGGCCTGGGCCCTGGGCCTGGGCCCTGGGCCCTGGGCCCTGGGCCTGGGCCCTGGGCCTGGGGCCTGGGCCCTGGGCCTGGGCCTGGGCCTGGGCCCTGGGCCCTGGGCCTGGGCCTGGGCCTGGGCCTGGGCCTGGGCCCTGGGCCTGGGCCTGGGCCTGGGCCCTGGCCCTGGGCCCTGCCTGGGCCTGGGCCCTGGGCCTGGGCCTGGGCCCTGGCCCTGGGCCTGGGCCTGGGCCTGGGCCTGGGCCTGGGCCTGGGCCTGGGCCTGGGCCCTGGGCCCTGGGCCTGGGCCTGGGCCTGGGCCTGGGCCTGGGCCTGGGCCTGGGCCTGGGCCTGGGCCTGGGCCTGGGCCCTGGGCCTGGGCCTGGGCCCTGGGCCCTGGGCCCTGGCCACTGGGCCTGGGCCCTGGGCCTGGGCCTGGGCCCTGGGGCCTGGGCCCTGGGCCTGGGCCTGGGCCTGGGCCTGGGCCCTGGGCCTGGGCCTGGGCCTGGGCCTGGGGCCTGGGCCTGGGGCCTGGGCCTGGGCCTGGGCCTGGGCCTGGGCCTGGGCCCTGGGCCCTGGGCCTGGGCCTGGGCCTGGGCCTGGGCCTGGGCCTGGGCCTGGGCCTGGGCCCTGGGCCTGGGCCTGGGCCTGGGCCTGGGCCTGGGCCTGGGCCTGGGCCTGGGCCTGGGCCTGGGCCCTGGGCCTGGGGCCTGGGCCTGGGCCTGGGCCCTGGGCCTGGGGCCTGGGCCTGGGCCTGGGCCTGGGCCTGGGGGCCTGGGCCTGGGCCTGGGCCTGGGCCCTGGGCCTGGGCCCTGGGCCTGGGCCCTGGGCCCTGGGCCTGGGCCTGGGCCCTGGGCCTGGGCCTGGGCCTGGGCCTGGGCCTGGGCCCTGGGCCTGGGCCTGGGCCTGGGCCACTGGGCCTGGCCTGGGCCTGGGCCCTGGGCCTGGGCCTGGGCCTGGGCCCTGGCCCTGGGCCTGGGCCTGGGCCTGGGCCTGGGCCTGGGCCTGGGCCCTGGGCCTGGGCCCTGGGGCCTGGGCCTGGGCCCTGGGCCTGGGGCCTGGGCCCTGGGCCTGGGCCTGGGCCTGGGCCTGGGCCTGGGCCTGGGCCTGGGCCTGGGCCTGGGCCCTGGGCCCTGGGCCTGGGCCTGGGCCTGGGCCTGGGCCTGGGCCTGGGGCCTGGGCCTGGGCCTGGGCCCTGGGCCTGGGCCTGGGCCTGGGCCTGGGCCTGGGCCTGGGCCTGGGCCTGGGCCTGGGCCTGGGCCCTGGGCCCTGGGCCTGGGCCCTGGGCCTGGGCCTGGGGCCTGGGCCTGGGCCCTGGGCCTGGGCCTGGGCCTGGGCCTGGGCCCTGGGCCCTGGGCCTGGGCCTGGGCCTGGGCCTGGGCCTGGGCCTGGGCCTGGGCCTGGGCCCTGGGCCTGGGCCTGGGCCCTGGGCCTGGGCCTGGGCCTGGGCCTGGGCCCTGGGCCTGGGCCCTGGGCCTGGGCCTGGGCCTGGGGGCCTGGGCCTGGGCCACTGGGCCTGGGCCTGGGCCTGGGCCCTGGGCCTGGGCCTGGGCCCTGGGCCCTGGGCCTGGGCCCTGGGCCTGGGCCTGGGCCCTGGGCCTGGCCCTGGGGCCTGGGCCTGGGCCCTGGCCCTGGGCCTGGGCCTGGGCCTGGGCCTGGGCCTGGGCCTGGGCCTGGGCCTGGGCCTGGGCCTGGGCCTGGGCCTGGGCCTGGGCCTGGGCCTGGGCCTGGGCCTGGGCCCTGGCCTGGGCCTGGGCCTGGGCCTGGGCCTGGGCCCTGGGCCTGGGCCTGGGCCTGGGCCCTGGGCCTGGGCCTGGGCCTGGGCCCTGGGCCCTGGGCCTGGGCCCTGGGCCTGGGCCTGGGCCCTGGGCCTGGCCCTGGGCCTGGGCCTGGCCCTGGGCCTGGGCCTGCCTGGGCCTGGGCCTGGGCCTGGGCCCTGGGCTGGGCCTGGGCCTGGGCCTGGGCCTGGGGCCTGGGCCTGGGCCTGGGCCTGGGCCTGGGCCTGGGGCCTGGGCCTGGGCCCTGGGCCTGGGCCCTGGCCCTGGGCCTGGGCCCTGGGCCCTGGGCCTGGGCCTGGGCCTGGGCCTGGGCCTGGGCCTGGCCCTGGGCCTGGGCCTGGGCCTGGGCCTGGGCCCTGGGCCTGGGCCCTGGGCTGGGCCTGGGCCTGGGCCTGGGCCCTGGGCCTGGGCCTGGGCCTGGGCCCTGGGGCCTGGGCCTGGCCCTGGGCCCTGGGCCTGGGGCCTGGGCCCTGGGCCTGGGCCTGGGCCCTGGGCCCTGGGCCCTGGGCCTGGGCCTGGGGCCTGGGCCTGGGCCTGGGCCTGGGCCTGGGCCCTGGGCCTGGGCCTGGGCCCTGGGCCCTGGGCCTGGGCCCTGGGCCTGGGCCTGGGCCTGGGCCTGGGCCTGGGGGCTGGGCCTGGGCCTGGGCCTGGGCCCTGGGCCTGGGCCTGGGCCCTGGGCCTGGGCCCTGGGCCCTGGGGCCTGGGCCTGGGCCCTGGGCCCTGGGCCTGGGCCTGGGCCTGGGCCTGGGCCCTGGCCTGGGCCTGGGCCTGGGCCTGGGCCTGGGCCTGGGCCTGGGCCTGGGCCTGGGCCTGGGCCTGGGCCTGGGCCTGGGCCCTGGGCCTGGGCCTGGGCCCTGGGCCTGGGCCTGGGCCTGGGCCCTGGGCCTGGGCCTGGGCCTGGGCCCTGGGCCTGGGCCTGGGCCTGGGCCTGGGCCTGGGCCTGGCCCTGGGCCTGGGCCTGGGCCTGGGCCTGGGCCCTGGGCCCTGGGCCTGGGCCTGGGCCTGGGCCCTGGGCCTGGGCCTGGGCCTGGGCCCTGGGCCCTGGGCCTGGGCCTGGGCCTGGGCCTGGGCCCTGGGCCCTGGGCCTGGGCCCTGGGCCTGGGGCCTGGGCCTGGGCCCTGGGCCTGGGCCTGGGCCCTGGGCCTGGGGCCTGGCCTGGGCCTGGGCCCTGGGCCTGGGCCCTGGGCCCTGGGCCCTGGGCCTGGGCCCTGGGCCCTGGGCCTGGGCCCTGGGCCTGGGCCTGGGCCTGGGCCTGGGCCTGGGGGCCTGGGCCTGGGCCCTGGGCCCTGGGCCTGGGCCTGGGGCCTGGGCCTGGGCCCTGGGCCTGGGGCCTGGGCCTGGGCCTGGGCCTGGGCCTGGGCCTGGGCCTGGGCCCTGGGCCTGGGCCTGGGCCTGGGCCTGGGGCCTGGGCCTGGGCCTGGGCCCTGGGCCCTGGGCCCTGGGGCCTGGGCCTGGGCCTGGGCCTGGGCCCTGGGCCTGGGCCTGGGCCTGGGCCTGGGCCTGGGCCTGGGCCCTGGGCCTGGGCCTGGGCCCTGGGCCTGGGCCTGGGCCTGGGCCTGGGCCTGGGCCTGGGCCTGGGCCTGGGCCTGGGCCTGGGCCTGGGCCTGGGCCTGGGCCCTGGGCCTGGGCCTGGGCCTGGGCCTGGGCCACTGGGCCCTGGGCCTGGGCCCTGGGCCTGGGCCCTGGGCCCTGGGCCTGGGCCTGGGCCCTGGGCCTGGGCCTGGGCCTGGGCCTGGGCCTGGGCCTGGGCCCTGGGCCCTGGGCCTGGGCCCTGGGCCCTGGGCCCCTGGGCCCTGGGCCCTGGGCCCTGGGCCCTGGGCCCTGGGCCCTGGGCCTGGGCCTGGGCCCTGGGCCTGGGCCTGGCCCTGGGCCTGGGCCTGGGCCTGGGCCTGGGCCCTGGGCCTGGGCCTGGGCCCTGGGCCTGGGCCTGGGCCTGGGCCTGGGCCTGGGCCTGGGCCTGGGCCTGGGCCTGGGCCCTGGGCCTGGGCCTGGGCCTGGGCCTGGGCCTGGGCCTGGGCCTGGGCCCCTGGGCCTGGGCCTGGGGCCTGGGCCTGGGCCTGGGCCTGGGCCTGGGCCTGGGCCCTGGGCCTGGGCCTGGGCCTGGGCCTGGGCCTGGGCCTGGGCCTGGGCCTGGGCCTGGGCCACTGGGCCTGGGCCCTGGGCCCTGGGGGCCTGGGCCCTGGGCCTGGGCCTGGGCCTGGGCCCTGGGCCTGGGCCCTGGGCCCTGGGCCTGGGCCCTGGGCCCTGGGCCTGGGCCCTGGGCCTGGGCTGGGCCCTGGGCCTGGGCCTGGGCCTGGGCCTGGGCCTGGGCCTGGGCCCTGGGCCTGGGCCTGGGCCCTGGGCCCTGGGCCTGGGCCTGGGCCTGGGCCCTGGGCCCTGGGCCCTGGGCCCTGGGCCTGGGCCTGGGCCTGGGCCTGGGCCCTGGGCCCTGGGCCTGGGCCTGGGCCTGGGCCCTGGGCCTGGGCCTGGGCCTGGGCCTGGGCCTGGGCCTGGGCCTGGGCCTGGCCCTGGGCCTGGGCCCTGGGCCCTGGGCCTGGGCCCTGGGCCCTGGGCCTGGGCCTGGGCCCTGGCCCCTGGGCCTGGGCCTGGGCCTGGGCCTGGGCCCTGGGCCTGGGCCCTGGGCCTGGGCCTGGGCCACTGGGCCCCTGGGCCTGGGCCACTGGGCCTGGGCCTGGGCCCTGGGCCTGGGCCTGGGCCTGGGCCTGGGCCCTGGGCCTGGGCCCTGGGCCCTGGGGCCTGGGCCCTGGGCCTGGGCCTGGGCCTGGGCCCTGGGCCTGGGCCTGGGCCCTGGGGCCTGGCCCTGGGCCCTGGGCCTGGGCCTGGGCCCTGGGCCTGGGCCTGGGCCTGGGCCTGGGCCCTGGGCCCTGGCCCTGGGCCTGGGCCTGGGCCTGGGCCCTGGGCCTGGGCCTGGGCCTGGGCCCTGGGCCTGGGCCCTGGGCCTGGGCCCTGGGCCCTGGGCCTGGGCCTGGGCCTGGGCCTGGGCCCTGGGCCTGGGCCCTGGGCCTGGGCCCTGGCCTGGGCCTGGGCCCTGGGCCCTGGGCCTGGGGCCTGGGCCCTGGGCCTGGGCCCTGGGCCTGGGCCCTGGGCCCTGGGCCCTGGGCCCTGGCCTGGGGCCTGGGCCTGGGCCCTGGGCCTGGGCCTGGGCCTGGGCTGGGCCCTGGGCCCTGGGCCCTGGGCCCTGGGCCCTGGGCCTGGGCCTGGGCCTGGGCCCTGGGCCTGGGCCCTGGGCCCTGGGCCTGGGCCTGGGCCCTGGGCCCTGGGCCTGGGCCTGGGCCTGGGCCCTGGGCCTGGGCCTGGGCCTGGGCCTGGGCCTGGGCCCTGGGCCTGGGCCTGGGCCCTGGGGCCTGGGCCCTGGGCCTGGGCCCTGGGCCCTGGGCCTGGGCCCTGGGCCTGGCCCTGGGCCCTGGGCCTGGGCCTGGGCCTGGGCCTGGGCCTGGGCCTGGGCCTGGGCCTGGGCCCTGGGGCCTGGGCCCTGGGCCCTGGGCCTGGGCCCTGGGCCTGGGCCTGGGCCTGGGCCCTGGGCCCTGGGCCCTGGGCCTGGGCCTGGGCCCTGGGCCTGGGCCTGGGCCTGGGCCTGGGCCTGGGCCTGGGCCTGGGCCTGGGCCTGGGCCTGGGCCTGGGCCTGGGCCTGGGCCTGGGCCACAGGTGGGCCTGGGCCCTGGGCCTGGGCCTGGGCCCTGGGCCTGGGCCTGGGCCCTGGGGCCTGGGCCTGGGCCCTGGGCCTGGGCCTGGGCCTGGGCCTGGGCCTGGGCCTGGGCCTGGGCCTGGGCCTGGGCCTGGCCTGGGCCTGGGCCTGGGCCTGGGCCTGGGCCTGGGCCTGGGCCTGGGCCTGGGCCTGGGCCTGGGCCTGGGCCTGGGCCCTGGGCCTGGGCCTGGGCCTGGCCCCTGGGCCTGGGCCTGGGCCTGGGCCTGGGCCCTGGGCCTGGGCCTGGGCCTGGGCCCTGGGCCTGGGCCTGGGCCTGGGCCTGGGCCTGGGCCCTGGGCCCTGGGCCTGGGCCTGGGCCTGGGCCTGGGCCTGGGCCTGGGCCTGGGCCTGGGCCTGGGCCTGGGCCTGGGCCTGGGCCTGGGCCTGGGCCCTGGGCCTGGGCCCTGGGCCCCTGGGCCTGGGCCTGGGCCTGGGCCTGGGCCCTGGGCCTGGGCCTGGGCTGGGGGCCTGGGCCTGGGCCTGGGCCTGGGCCCTGGGCCTGGGCCTGGGCCTGGGCCCTGGGCCTGGGCCTGGGCCTGGCCCTGGGCCCTGGGCCTGGGCCTGGGCCTGGGCCTGGGCCTGGGCCTGGCCCTGGGCCTGGGCCTGGGCCCTGGGCCTGGGCCTGGGCCCTGGGCCTGGGCCTGGGCCTGGGCCTGGGCCTGGGCCTGGGCCTGGGCCTGGGCCCTGGGCCTGGGCCCTGGGCTGGGCCTGGGCCTGGGCCTGGGCCTGGGCCTGGGCCCTGGGCCCTGGGCCTGGGCCTGGGCCTGGCCCTGGGCCTGGGCCTGGGCCCTGGGCCTGGGCCTGGGCCTGGGCCTGGGCCCTGGGCCCTGGGGCCTGGGCCTGGGCCTGGGCCTGGGCCTGGGCCTGGGCCCTGGGCCTGGGCCTGGGCCTGGGCCCTGGGCCTGGGCCTGGGCCTGGGCCCTGGGCCCTGGGCCTGGGCCTGGGCCTGGGCCTGGGCCCTGGGCCTGGGCCCTGGGCCTGGGCCTGGGCCCTGGGCCTGGGCCTGGGCCTGGGCCTGGGCCCTGGGCCCTGGGCCCTGGGCCCTGGGCCTGGGCCTGGGCCTGGGCCCTGGGCCCTGGGCCCTGGGCCTGGGCCTGGGCCTGGGCCTGGGCCCTGGGCCTGGGCCTGGGCCTGGGCCTGGGGGCCTGGGCCTGGGCCTGGGCCCTGGGCCTGGGCCCTGGGCCTGGGCCTGGGCCTGGGGCCTGGGCCTGGGCCCTGGGCCTGGGCCTGGGCCTGGGCCTGGGCCTGGGCCTGGGCCCTGGGCCTGGGCCTGGCCCTGGGCCCTGGGCCCTGGGCCTGGGCCCTGGGCCACTGGGCCTGGGCCTGGGCCTGGGCCTGGGCCTGGGCCTGGGCCTGGGCCTGGGCCTGGGCCCTGGGCCTGGGCCCTGGGCCTGGGCCTGGGCCTGGGCCCCTGGGCCTGGGCCTGGGCCTGGGCCTGGGCCCTGGGCCCTGGGCCTGGGCCTGGGCCCTGGGCCCTGGGCCTGGGCCTGGGCCTGGGCCTGGGCCTGGGCCCTGGGCCCTGGGCCTGGGCCTGGGCCTGGGCCCTGGGCCCTGGGCCCTGGGCCTGGGCCTGGGCCTGGGCCTGGGCCTGGGCCCTGGGCCCTGGGCCCTGGGCCTGGGCCTGGGCCTGGGCCTGGGCCTGGGCCCTGGGCCCTGGGCCTGGGCCTGGGCCACTGGGCCTGGGCCTGGGCCCTGGGCCTGGGCCTGGGCCTGGGCCCTGGGCCTGGGCCTGGGCCCTGGGCCTGGGCCCTGGGCCTGGGCCTGGGCCTGGGCCTGGGCCTGGGCCTGGGCCCTGGGCCTGGGCCCTGGGCCTGGGCCCTGGGCCTGGGCCTGGGCCCTGGGCCTGGGCCTGGGCCTGGGCCCTGGGCCCTGGGCCCTGGGCCTGGGCCCTGGGCCCTGGGCCTGGGCCTGGGCCTGGGCCTGGGCCTGGGCCTGGGCCTGGGCCCTGGGCCTGGGCCCTGGGCCTGGGCCTGGGCCCTGGGGCCTGGGCCACTGGGCCTGGGCCCTGGGCCTGGGCCCTGGGCCCTGGGCCTGGGCCTGGGCCTGGGCCCTGGGCCCTGGCCCTGGGCCTGGGCCTGGGGCCCTGGGCCTGGGCCTGGGCCTGGGCCTGGGCCTGGGCCCTGGGCCCTGGGCCCTGGGCCCTGGGCCTGGGCCTGGGCCCTGGGCCTGGGCCCTGGGCCTGGGCCTGGGCCTGGGCCTGGGCCTGGGCCTGGGCCCTGGGCCTGGGCCTGGGCCTGGGCCTGGGCCCTGGGCCTGGGCCTGGGCCCTGGGCCTGGGCCTGGGCCTGGGCCCTGGGCCTGGGCCTGGGCCTGGGCCTGGGCCCTGGGCCTGGGCCTGGGCCCTGGGCCTGGGCCTGGGCCTGGGGCCTGGGCCTGGGCCTGGGCCCCTGGGCCTGGGCCTGGGCCTGGGCCTGGGCCTGGGCCTGGGCCTGGGCCTGGGCCTGGGCCTGGGCCCTGGGCCCTGGGCCTGGGCCTGGGCCTGGGCCCTGGGCCTGGGCCACTGGGCCTGGGCCTGGGCCCTGGGCCCTGGCCTGGGCCTGGGCCTGGGCCTGGGCCTGGGCCCTGGGCCTGGGCCTGGGCCTGGGGCCTGGGCCTGGGCCTGGGCCTGGGCCCTGGGCCCTGGGCCCTGGGCCCTGGGCCTGGGCCTGGGCCTGGGCCTGGGCCCTGGGCCCTGGGCCTGGGCCTGGGCCTGGGCCTGGGCCCTGGGCCTGGGCCTGGGCCTGGGCCTGGGCCCTGGGCCTGGGCCTGGGGCCTGGGCCTGGGCCTGGGCTGGGCCTGGGCCCTGGGCCTGGGCCCTGGGCCTGGGCCTGGGCCCTGGGCCCTGGGCCCTGGGCCTGGGCCCTGGGCCCTGGGCCTGGGCCTGGGCCCTGGGCCTGGGCCTGGGCCTGGGCCTGGGCCTGGGCCTGGGCCTGGGCCCTGGCCTGGGCCCTGGGGCCTGGGCCCTGGGCCTGGGGCCTGGGCCTGGGCCTGGGCCTGGGCCCTGGGCCTGGGCCTGGGCCTGGGCCTGGGCCCTGGGCCCTGGCCTGGGCCTGGGCCTGGGGCCTGGGCCCTGGGCCTGGGCCTGGGCCTGGGCCTGGGGGCCTGGGCCTGGGCCCCTGGGCCTGGGCCCTGGGCCCTGGGCCTGGGCCTGGGCCCTGGGCCCTGGGCCTGGGCCCTGGGCCCTGGGCCCTGGGGCCCTGGGCCTGGGCCTGGGCCTGGGCCCCTGGGGGCCTGGGCCTGGGCCTGGGCCTGGGGCCTGGGCCCTGGGCCCTGGGCCCTGGGCCTGGGCCTGGGCCTGGGCCTGGGCCTGGGCCCTGGGCCTGGGCCTGGGCCTGGGCCCTGGGCCTGGGCCCTGGGCCTGGGCCCTGGGCCTGGGCCTGGGGCCTGGGCCTGGGCCTGGGCCTGGGCCTGGGCCCTGGGCCCTGGGCCCTGGGGCCTGGGCCTGGGGGCCTGGGCCTGGGCCTGGGCCTGGGCCTGGGCCTGGGCCTGGGCCCTGGGCCTGGGCCCTGGGCCTGGGCCTGGGCCTGGGCCCTGGGCCTGGGCCTGGGCCTGGGCCCTGGGCCTGGGCCCTGGGCCTGGGCCCCTGGGCCTGGGCCCTGGGCCCTGGGCCTGGGCCTGGGCCCTGGGCCCTGGGCCTGGGCCCTGGGGGGCCTGGGCCTGGGCCTGGGCCTGGGGGCCTGGGCCCCTGGGCCTGGGCCTGGGCCTGGGCCTGGGCCTGGGCCTGGGCCTGGGCCCTGGGCCTGGGCCTGGGCCCTGGGCCTGGGGCCTGGGCCCTGGGCCTGGCCTGGGCCTGGGCCTGGGCCCTGGGCCTGGGCCTGGGCCCTGGGCCTGGGCCTGGGCCTGGGCCTGGGCCCTGGGCCTGGGCCTGGGCCTGGGCCTGGGCCTGGGCCTGGGCCTGGGCCTGGGGGCCTGGGCCTGGGCCCTGGGCCTGGGCCTGGGCCTGGGCCTGGGCCTGGGCCCTGGGCCCTGGGCCTGGGCCTGGGCCCTGGGCCCTGGGCCTGGGCCCTGGGCCTGGGCCTGGGCCTGGGCCCTGGGCCCTGGGCCTGGGCCTGGGCCTGGGCCTGGGCCTGGGCCTGGGCTGGGCCTGGGCCCTGGGCCTGGGCCTGGGCCCTGGGCCTGGGCCTGGGCCTGGGCCCTGGGCCCTGGGCCCTGGGCCCTGGGCCTGGGCCTGGGCCTGGCCCTGGGCCTGGGCCTGGGCCCTGGGCCTGGGCCTGGGGCCTGGGCCCTGGGCCTGGGCCTGGGCCTGGGCCTGGGCCTGGGCCTGGGCCTGGGCCTGGGCCCTGGGCCTGGGCCTGGGCCTGGGCCTGGGCCCTGGGCCTGGGCCTGGGCCTGGGGCCTGGGCCCTGGGCCTGGGCCTGGGCCTGGGCCTGGGCCTGGCCTGGGCCTGGGCCTGGGGCCTGGGCCTGGGCCCTGGGCCCTGGGCCTGGGCCTGGGCCTGGGCCTGGGCCCTGGGCCTGGGCCTGGGCCTGGGCCTGGGCCCTGGGGCCTGGGCCTGGGCCCTGGGCCCTGGGCCCTGGGCCTGGGCCTGGGCCTGGGGGCCTGGGCCCTGGGCCTGGGCCTGGGCCACTGGCCTGGGCCTGGGCCTGGGCCTGGGCCTGGGCCTGGGCCCCTGGCCCTGGGCCTGGGCCTGGGCCTGGGCCTGGGCCCTGGGCCTGGGGCCTGGGCCTGGGCCTGGGCCCTGGGGCCTGGGCCTGGGCCCTGGGCCTGGGCCTGGGCCTGGGCCTGGGCCTGGGCCTGGGCCTGGGCCCTGGGCCTGGGCCCTGGGCCTGGGCCTGGGGCCTGGGCCCTGGGCCTGGGCCCTGGGCCTGGGCCTGGGCCTGGGCCTGGGCCTGGGCCTGGGCCTGGGCCTGGGCCTGGGCCCTGGGCCTGGGCCCTGGGCCTGGGCCTGGGCCTGGGCCTGGGCCTGGGCCCTGGGCCTGGGCCTGGGCCTGGGCCCTGGCCCTGGGCCTGGGCCCTGGGCCTGGGCCTGGGCCTGGGCCCTGGGCCTGGGCCTGGGCCTGGGCCTGGGCCTGGGCCTGGGCCTGGGCCTGGGCCTGGGCCTGGGCCTGGGCCCTGGGCCTGGGCCCTGGGCCCTGGGCCTGGGCCTGGGCCTGGGCCTGGGCCTGGGCCCTGGGCCTGGGCCCTGGGCCCTGGGCCCTGGGCCTGGGCCTGGGGCCTGGGCCCTGGCCCCTGGGCCTGGCCCTGGCCTGGGCCTGGGCCCTGGCCTGGGCCCTGGGCCTGGGCCTGGGCCTGGGCCCTGGGCCTGGGCCCTGGGCCTGGGCCTGGGCCCTGGGCCTGGGCCTGGGCCCTGGGCCCTGGGCCCTGGGCCTGGGCCCTGGGCCTGGGCCCTGGGCCCTGGGCCTGGGCCCTGGGCCTGGGCCTGGGCCTGGGCCTGGGCCTGGGCCTGGGCCTGGGCCTGGGCCCTGGGCCTGGGCTGGGCCCTGGGCCTGGGCCTGGGCCTGGGCCTGGGCCTGGGCCCTGGGCCTGGGCCTGGGCCTGGGCCTGGGCCTGGGCCTGGGCCTGGGCCTGGGGCCTGGGCCTGGGCCTGGGCCTGGGCCTGGGCCTGGGCCTGGGCCTGGGCCTGGGCCCTGGGCCCTGGGCCTGGGCCCTGGGCCCTGGCCTGGGGCCTGGGCCTGGGCCTGGGCCTGGGCCTGGGCCTGGGCCCTGGGCCCTGGGCCTGGGCCCTGGGCCTGGGCCTGGGCCTGGGCCTGGGCCTGGGCCTGGGCCTGGGCCCTGGGCCTGGGCCTGGGCCTGGGCCTGGGCCTGGGCCCTGGGCCTGGGCCTGGGCCTGGGCCCTGGCCTGGGCCTGGGCCTGGGCCTGGGCCTGGGCCTGGGCCTGGGCCCCTGGGCCCTGGGCCCTGGGCCTGGGCCTGGGCCTGGGCCTGGGCCTGGGCCTGGGCCTGGGCCTGGGCCTGGGCCTGGGCCTGGGCCTGGGCCTGGGCCTGGGCCTGGGCCTGGGCCCTGGGCCTGGGCCTGGGCCCTGGGCCTGGGCCTGGGCCTGGGCCCTGGGCCCTGGGCCTGGGCCCTGGGCCCTGGGCCTGGGCCTGGGCCCTGGGCCTGGGCCTGGGCCCTGGGCCCTGGGCCTGGGCCCTGGGCCTGGGCCCTGGGCCTGGGCCTGGGCCCTGGGCCTGGGCCCTGGGCCTGGGCCTGGGCCTGGGCCTGGGCCTGGGCCTGGGCCTGGGCCTGGGCCTGGGCCTGGGCCTGGGCCCTGGGCCTGGGCCCCTGGGCCTGGGCCCTGGGCCCTGGGCCTGGGCCCTGGGCCTGGGCCTGGGCCTGGGCCCTGGGCCCTGGGCCCTGGGCCTGGGCCTGGGCCCTGGGCCTGGCCCCTGGGCCTGGGCCTGGGCCCCTGGGCCTGGGCCTGGGCCTGGGCCCTGGGCCTGGGCCTGGCCCCCCTGGGCCCTGGGCCACTGGGCCTGGGCCTGGGCCTGGGCCTGGGCCCTGGGCCTGGGCCCTGGCCCTGGGCCTGGGCCTGGGCCTGGGCCTGGGCCTGGGCCTGGGCCTGGGCCTGGGCCTGGGCCCTGGGCCCTGGCCCCCTGGGCCCTGGGCCACTGGGCCCCCCCTGGGCCTGGCCCCAGGCCTGGGCCTGGGCCCTGGGCCCCCAAACCCTGACCCCTGGACCCCCAACCCCCAAACCCCCTGGGCCAACCTAAAGGCCAAACCCCAAACCCTGGGCCTGGGCCTGGGCCCCTGGGCCTAACCCTGGGCTGGGCCTAAAACCCCTGGGCCCCAAACCCCCCAAGCCCCAGAGCCCCAAACCCCCAACCCCTGGGCCTAAACCCAAACCCCTGGGCCTAGGCCTGGGGCCCCAAACCCTGGGCCCTAAAACCCTGGGCCCTAAACCCCCAAACCCCAAACCCCCTGGGCCCAACCCCAACCCCCAAACCCCCAAACCCCAAACCCCAAACCCCAAACCCAAACCCCAAACCCAAACCCAAACCCCAAACCCCAAACCCCAAACCCCAAACCCCAAACCCCAAACCCCAAACCCCCAAACCCCAAACCCCAAACCCTAAACCCTAAAACCCTAAACCCCAAACCCCTAAAACCCCAACCCCAAACCCTAAAAACCCCAAAAACCCCTAAACCCCAAACCCCAAATTCTAAAAACCCCAAATTGTAATTGATCAAACCCCAAACCCCAAAAAATTTAAACCCTAAACCCTTTGTCATTGTGTAAACCCAAACCCCAAAAACCCAAAACCCTAAATTATAAACCCAAAAACCCTAAACCCAAAACCCTAAAACCCCTAAACCCCAAAGAATCAAACCCCAAACACCAAAAGATCTTGGCGAGCTAAACCCTAAACCCCAAACCCTAAACCCTAAACCCTTAGTTCAAACCCTAAACCAATGATAACCCTAAAAAGATAAACCCCAAACCCCAAATCTTGCAAAACCCCAAACCCTAAAAGTTATAAACCTATATTTTGAATTTTAAAAAACCACAAACCCCAAAGACCAAACCCCCAATTTGGATACCCCAAAGGATAAAGATTAAGTTTAAATTTTATAAAGTTTAAATTATTGAAACTTTAAACCCCAAACCCTAAACCTTTAGTAAACCCCAAAACCAAACGGTAAAGTTAAAGATTAAACCTTAAACCTTTGGAAACCCTCTGGTCTTTTTTGTTCTATAAACCCTAAACCCTAAGCGTTTTCTTAAACCCCTAATTAATAATATTGAAACCCTAAAACCAATTAAACCCTAAACCCCAATCGCGGTTCTAAATCCGTTATTAAACTTTAAACTTTAAATCCCTAAATTAGTAAACTTTATCCCTAAAACGATGTATGGTAAAGTTCCATAAAATGTAACATCCCGTTTTAAACCGATTAAACCCCTAAACTTTAAACCCTAAAAACCCCAAACCCCAAACCCTAAACCCCAAACCCTAAACCCTAAACCCCGCTTTTAATGAGGACATATGCCCCCGCTTTTAATGTATGTGACAATTTTGCAAGTTGCAATATATTAAAAGGAAGTTAACATAAAAATTTTGCATTTTAAAAATGTACCCAAAGCTCTCAACTGTTGGTCGCACTTCCAAATATTCGACATCTAACATGTTTATTTTTCAATTTAAAATTCCGAAAGTAATCTCAAGATATGAGTATGTATGGTTTCGCCATTTAAGTCATACGAAAAGTAGCGAGCTGTGATATATTAAAAGGAAGTTATTGGAATAAACCTGATGGAGTGGGCAAAAGGACTGCCCGTAGATTCTTTGAGTTGATCGTGAGACTCCGGGTGCCCGTATAAGTTTTCTTTTGTTTCAACTATGGTATATGTTTCCATGATAATCATATCGATGTGCATCGTGGCATAATGTCAATTATGTAAGGTGATTCTGATTGGTGTGCATTCCTATTCGCATTTTCCTCGAACTTGGATGTTTTTCCAATGCGGGGAGTTTAGCAAGCAATTTCGCCAAGAAACAAGTAAATCATTTAATATCACGTTACCTTTTATCCAATCTGGATAGTTAATAAACTAAACACGCCAACCATTCGTTGAGGTCGCGATTCATGATTAGCAAAAGATCAAGGATATAATCGCGAGGCATTTTTCTAATCACCCTTATTCTTACGTATGAAAATTATCATCAAATATATTTCTTTATTTCAAGATTTTTTTCGCGGCGTATTCAATTAATAAATCTTTTGGTTTAGTGAAAGATTTTCATAGGAGAGTGAAACTAAGTATGGTTCGTTTAGGCATTTCATCAAGCAGGTGGTGTAT
>JBBCBC010000229.1:0-64431 GCA_037126765.1 Stenogyne calaminthoides
TTTACGAAAGATGACATTCCATTAGTGATCCGATTACAATAGTCAACTAATACCTTTAGATGTTTTACGAGGCGACATTCCATTTAGTGGTACCGATTACAATAGTTAACTAATACCTTTAGATGTGTTTTACGAGAGGCGACATACCGATTACAATAGTAAACTAATATCTTTTAATGTGTTTATGAGAGACCATCTACCATTAGTGATACCAATTAAAATAGTCAACTAATACCTTTGGATGTGTTTACGAAAGATGACATTCCATTAATGATACCGATTACAATAGTCAACTAATACCTTTGGATGTGTTTACGAGAGACCATCTACCATTAGGGATACCAATTACAATAGTAAACTAATATATTTGGATGTGTTTACGAGAAACAGCTTGACCTACCATTGGTGATACCGATTACAATAGTAAACTAATACCTTTGGATGTGTTTACGAGAGACCATCTACCATTAGTGATACTAATTAAAATTGTCAGTTAATACCTTTGGATGTGTTTACGAAAGACGACATTCCATTAGTGATACCGAATACAATAGTCAACTAATACCTTTGGATGTGTTTACGAGAGAAGACATTTCATTAGTGATACCGATTACAATAGTCAACTAATACCTTTGGATGTGTTTACGAGGGACGCATTCCATTGGTGATACCGATTACAATAGTAAACTAATACATTTGGATGTGTTTACGAGAGACCATCTACCATTAGTGATACCAATTACAATAGTCAATTAATACCTTTGGATGTGATTACGAAAGACGACATTCCATTAATGATACCGATTACAATAGTCAATTAATACCTTTGGATGTGTATACGAAAGACGACATTCCATTAGTGATATCGATTTCAATATTAAACTAATACCTTTGGATATGTTTACAGGAGACGACATTCCATTAGTGATACCGATTACAATAGTTAACTAATACCTTTAGATGTGTTTACGAGAGACGACATTGCATTAATGATACTGATTACAATAGTCAACTAATACCTTTGGATGTGTTTACGAGAGACCATCTACCATTAGTGATACCAATTAGAATAGTTAACTAATATCTTTGGATGTGTTTACGAGAAATAGTCTACCATTGGTGATACCGATTACAATAGTAAACTAATACCTTTGGATGTGTTTACGAGAGACCATCTACCATTAGTGATACCAATTAAAATAGCTAACTAATACCTTTGGACTTGTTTACTAGAGACGACATTCCATTAGTGATACTGATTACAATAGTCAACTAATACCTTTGGATATGTTTACGGGAGACGACATTCCATTAGTGGTACCGATTACAATAGTTAACTAATACCTTTGGATGTGTTTACGAGAGACGACATTCCATTAGTTATACCGATTACAATAGTCAACTAATACCTTTGGATGTGTTTACGAGAGACCATCTACCATTAGTGATACCAATTACAATTGTCAATTAATACCTTTGGATGTGTTATGTGAGACGACAATCCATTAGTGATACCGATTATAATAGTCAACTAATACCTTTGGATGTGTTTTCGAGAGATGACATTCCATTAGTGATACCGATTACAACATTTGGATGTCACTAATAACATTTGGATGTTTAATACACATCCAAAGGTATTAGTTGACTATTGTAATTTGTATCACTAATAGTAATGGTCTCTCTTTAAACACATCCAAATGTATTAGTTGACTATTGTAATTCCAGACACTAATGGAATGTTGTCTCTCGTAAACACATCCAAAGGTATTAAATTGACTATTGTAATTGTATCACTAATGGAATGTCGCTCTCGTAAACACATCCAAAGGTATTAGTTAACTATTGAAACGGTATCACCAATGGAATGTCATCTTCCGTAAACACATCTAAAGGTATTAGTTGACTATTGTAATCGGTATCACTAATGGTATGTGTTTTTTCGTAAACACATCCAAAGGTATTAGTTGACTATTGTAATCGGGTATCACTAATGGAATGTCGCTCTCGTAATCACATCCAAAGGTATTCATTGACTATTGTAATTGGTATCACTAATGGTAGATGTCAGGTCTCGTAAACACATCCAAAGGTATTAGTTTACTATTCAGAATTGTATCACCAATGGAATGTCGTTTCAGAAACACATCCAAAGGATATTAGTTGACTATTGTAATCGGTATCACTAATGGAATGTCTCTCGTAAACACATCCAAAGGTATTAGTTGACTATTGTATTCGGTATCACTAATGGAATGTAAAACACATCCAAAGGTATGTTTTTCGTAAACACATCCAAAGGTATTTAGGTCGACAATTTTAATTGGTATCACTATTGGTAGATGGTTTCTCGTAAACACATCCAAAGGTATTAGTTTACAATTGTAATCGATATCACTAATGGAATGTTGTCTCTCGAATACACATCCAAATGTATTAGTTGATTATTGTAATTTGTATCACTAATGGTAGATGGTCTCTCGTAAACACATCCACAGGAATTAGAGTACTATTGTAATCGGTATCACTAATGGAATATTGTCGCTTGTAAACACATCTAAATGTATTAGTTGACTATTGTAATCGGTATCACTAATGGTAGATAATCTCTCGTAAGCACATCCAAAGGTATTAGTTTACTATTGTAATCAGTATCACCAATGGAATGTCGTCCCTCGAATACACGTCCAAAGGTATTAGTTGACTATTGTAATCGGTATCACTAATGGAATGTTGTCTCTCGTAAACACATCCAAAGGTATTAGTTGACTATTTTAATCGGTATCCAAAGGTATTAGTTGACTATTGTAATCGGTATCACTAATGTAATGTCGTCTCTCGTAAACACATCTAAAGGTATTAATTGACTATTGTAATTTGTATAACTAATGGTAGATGGTCTATCGTAAACACATCCAAAGATAATAGTTGACTATTGTAATCGGTATCACCAATGGAATGTCATCAATCGAATACACGTCCAAAGGTATTAGTTGACTATTGTAATTGTTATTACTAATGGTAGATGGTCTCTCGTAAACACATCCAAAGTTATTAGTTGACTATTGTAATCGGTATCACTAATGGAATGTCGTCTCTCGTAAACACGTCCAAAGGTATTAGTTAACTATTTTAATTGGTATCACTAATGGTAGATGGTGTCTCGTAAACACATCAAAAGGTATTAGTTTACTATTGTAATCGGTATCACCAATGGAATGTCGTCCCTCGAATACACGTCCAAAGGTATTTGTTGACTATTGTAATTGGTATTACTAATGGTAGATGGTCTCTAATAAACACATCCAAAGGTATTAGTGTACTATTGTAATCGGTATCACTAATGGAATGTCGTCTCTCGTAAACACTTCCAAAGTTATTAGTTGACTATTGTAATCGGTTTCACTAATGGAATGTTGTCTCTCGTAAACACATCCAAAGATATTAGTTGACTATTTTAATCGGTATCCAAAGGTATTAGTTGACTATTGTAATCGGTATCACTAGTGGAATGTCGCCTCCCGTAAACATGTCCAAAGGTATTAGTTTATTATTGTAATCGGTATCACTAATGGAATGTCGTCTATCGTAATCACATCCAAAGGTATTAATTGGCTATTATAATTGGTATCACTAATGGTAGACAGTCTCTCGTAAACATATCCAAAGATATTAGTTGACTATTGTAACTGGTATTATTAATGGTACATGGTCTCTCGTAAACACATCCAAAGGTATTAGTTGGCTATTGCAATCGGTATCACTAATGGAATGTCGTCTCTCGTAATCACATCCCAAGGTATTAATTAACTATTGTAATTGGTATCACTAATGGCAGCTGGTCTCTCGTAAACACATCCAAAGATATTAGTTGACTATTGTAATTGGTATTACTAATGGTAGATGGTCTCTAATAAACACATCCAAAGGTATTAGTGTACTATTGTAATCGGTATCACTAATGGAATGTCATCTCTCGTAAACACATCCAAAGGTATTAGTTGACTATTGTAATCGGTATCACTAATGGAATGTTGTCTCTCGTAAACACATCCAAAGGTATTAGTTGACTATTTTAATCGGTATCCAAAGGTATTAGTTGTCAATTGTTATCGGTATCACTAGTGGAATGTCGCCTCCCGTAAACATGTCCAAAGGTATTAGTTTCTTATTGTAATCGGTATCACTAATGGAATGTCGTCTATCGTAATCACATCCAAAGGTATTAATTGGCTATTGTAATTGGTATCACTAATGGTAGTGGGTCTCGTAAACACATCCAAAGATATTAGTTGACTATTGTAACTGGTATTATTAATGGTAGATGGTCTCTCGTAAACACATCCAAAGGTATTAGTTGGCTATTATAATCGGTATCACTAATGGAATGTCGTCTCTCGTAATCACATCCAAAGGTATTAATTAACTATTGTAATTGGTATCACTAATGGCAGATGGTCTCTCGTAAACACATCCAAAGATATTAGTTGACTATTGTAATTGGTATTACTAATGGTTGATGGTCTCTCGTAAACACATCCAAAGGTATTAGTTGACTATTGTAATCGGTAACACTAATGGAATGTCGTCTCTCGTAAACACATCCAAAGGTATTAATTGACTATTGTAATTTGTATAATTAATGGTAGATGGTCTATCGTAAACACATCCAAAGATAATAGTTGACTATTGTAATCGGTATCACCAATGGAATGTCATCCCTCGAATACACGTCCAAAGGTATTAGTTGACTATTGTAATTGGTATTACTAATGGTAGATGGTCTCTCGTAAACACATCCAAAGTTATTAGTTGACTATTGTAATCGGTATCACTAATGGAATGTCGTCTCTCGTAAACACGTCCAAAGGTATTAGTTAACTATTTTAATTGGTATCACTAATGGTAGATGGTGTCTCGTAAACACATCAAAAGGTATTAATTTACTATTGTAATCGGTATCACCAATGGAATGTCGTCCCTCGAATACACGTCCAAAGGTATTTGTTGACTATTGTAATTGGTATTACTAATGGTAGATGGTCTCTAATAAACACATCCAAAGGTATTAGTGTACTATTGTAATCGGTATCACTAATGGAATGTCGTCTCTCGTAAACACATCCAAAGGTATTAGTTGACTATTGTAATCGGTATCACTAATGGAATGTTGTCTCTCGTAAACACATCCAAAGGTATTAGTTGACTATTGTAATCGGTATCACTAGTGGAATGTCGCCTCCCGTAAACATGTCCAAAGGTATTAGTTTATTATTGTAATCGGTATCACTAATGGCAGATGGTCTCTCGTAAACACATCCAAAGATATTAGTTGACTATTGTAATTGGTATTACTAATGGTAGATGGTCTCTCGTAAACACATCCAAAGGTATTAGTTGACAATTGTAATCGGTATCACTAATGGAATGTCGTCTCTCGTAAACACATCCAAAGGTATTAATTGACTATTGTAATTTGTATAACTAATGGTAGATGGTCTATCGTAAACACATCCAAAGATATTAGTTGACTATTGTAATTGGTATTACTAATGGTAGATGGTCTCTAATAAACACATCCAAAGGTATTAGTGTACTATTGTAATCGGTATCACTAATGGAATGTCATCTCTCGTAAACAAATCCAAAGGTATTAGTTGACTATTGTAATCGGTATCAATAATGGAATGTTATCTCTCGTAAACACATCCAAAGGTATTAGTTGACTATTTTAATCGGTATCCAAAGGTATGTTGACTATTGTAATCGGTATCACTAGTGGAATGTAAGCCTCTAAAAAACATGTCCAAAGGTATTAGTTTATTATTGTAATCGGTATCACTAATGGAATGTCGTCTATCGTAATCACATCCAAAGGTATTAATTGGCTATTGTAATTGGTATCACTAATGGTAGACAATCTCTCGTAAACACATCCAAAGATATTAGTTGACTATTGTAACTGGTATTATTAATGGTAGATGGTCTCTCGTAAACACATCAAAAGGTATTAGTTGGCTATTGTAATCGGTATCACTAATGGAATGTCGTCTCTCGTAATCACATCCAAAGGTATTAATTAACTATTGTAATTGGTATCACTAATGGCAGATGGTCTCTCGTAAACACATCCAAAGATATTAGTTGACTATTGTAATTGGTATTACTAATGGTAGATGGTCTCTCGTAAACACATCCAAAGGTATTAGTTGACTATTGTAATCGGTATCACTAATGGAATGTCATCTCTCGTAAACACATCCAAAGGTATTAATTGACTATTGTAATTTGTATAACTAATGGTAGATGGTCTATCGTAAACACATCCAAAGATAATAGTTGACTATTGTAATCGGTATCACCAATGGAATGTTATCCCTCGAATACACGTCCAAAGGTATTAGTTGACTATTGTAATTGGTATTACTAATGGTATATGGTCTCTCGTAAACACATCCAAAGTTATTAGTTGACTATTGTAATCGGTATCACTAATGGAATGTCGTCTCTCGTAATCACATCCAAAGGTATTCATTGACTATTGTAATTGGTATCACTAATGGTAGATTGTGTCTCGTAAACACATCCAAAGGTATTAGTTTACTATTGTAATCGGTATCACCAATGGAATGTCGTCTCCGGTAAACACATCCAAAGGTATTAGTTGACTATTGTAATCGGTATCACTAATGGAATGTCGTCTCTCGTAAACACATCCAAAGGTATTAGTTGACTATTGTATTCGGTATCACTAATGGAATGTCGTCTTTCGTAAACACATCCAAAGGTATTAGCTGACAATTTTAATTGGTATCACTATTGGTAGATGGTTTCTCGTAAACACATCCAAAGGTATTAGTTTACTATTGTAATCGATATCACTAATGGAATGTTGTCTCTCGAATACACATCCAAATGTATTAGTTGATTATTGTAATTTGTATCACTAATGGTAGATGGTCTCTCGTAAACACATCCACATGAATTAGAGTACTATTGTAATCGGTATCACTAATGTAATATTGTCGCTTGTAAACACATCTAAATGTATTAGTTGACTCGGTATCACTAATGGTAGATAGTCTCTCGTAAGCACATCCAAAGGTATTAGTTTACTATTGTAATCAGTATCACCAATGGAATGTCGTCCCTCGAATACACGTCCAAAGGTATTTGTTGACTATTGTAATTGGTATTACTAATGGTAGATGGTCTCTAATAAACACATCCAAAGGTATTAGTGTACTATTGTAATCGGTATCACTAATGGAATGTCGTCTCTCGTAAACACATCCAAAGGTATTAGTTGACTATTGTAATCGGTATCACTAATGGAATGTTGTCTCTCGTAAACACATCCAAAGGTATTAGTTGACTATTTTAATCTCGTAAACACATCCAAAGGTATTAGTTGACTATTGTAATCGGTATCTAATAATGGAATGTCGTCTCGTAAAACACATCTAAAGGTATTAATTGACTATTGTAATTTGTATAACTAATGGTAGATGGTCTATCGTAAACACATCCAAAGATAATAGTTGACTATTGTAATCGGTATCACTAATGTAATATTGTCGCTTGTAAACACATCTAAATGTATTAGTTGACTCGGTATCACTAATGGTAGATAGTCTCTCGTAAGCACATCCAAAGGCATTAGTTTACTATTGTAATCAGTATCACCAATGGAATGTCGTCCCTCGAATACACATCCAAAGGTATTAGTTGACTATTGTAATTGTTATTACTAATGGTAGATGGTCTCTCGTAAACACATCCAAAGTTATTAGTTGACTATTGTAATCGGTATCACTAATGGAATGTCGTCTCTCGTAAACACGTCCAAAGGTATTAGTTAACTATTTTAATTAGTATCACTAATGGTAGATGGTGTCTCGTAAACACATCAAAAGGTATTAGTTTACTATTGTAATCCGTATCACCAATGGAATGTCGTCCCTCGAATACACATCCAAAGGTATTAGTTGACTATTGTAATCGGTATCACTAATGGAATATTGTCTCTCGTAAACACATCCAAGATATTATACTATTTGACTATTTTAATGGTCCGTAGTATCCAAAGGTATTAGTTGACTATTGTAATCGGTATCACTAGTGGAATGTCGCCTCCCGTAAACATGTCCAAAGGTATTAGTTTATTATTGTAATCGGTATCACTAATGGAATGTCGTCTATCGTAATCACATCCAAAGGTATTAATTGGCTATTATAATTGGTATCACTAATGGTAGACAGTCTCTCGTAAACACATCCAAAGATATTAGTTGACTATTGTAACTGGTATTATTAATGGTACATGGTCTCTCGTAAACACATCCAAAGGTATTAGTTGGCTATTGTAATCGGTATCACTAATGGAATGTCGTCTCTCGTAATCACATCCCAAGGTATTAATTAACTTTTGTAATTGGTATCACTAATGGCAGCTGGTCTCTCGTAAACACATCCAAAGATATTAGTTGACTATTGTAATTGGTATTACTAATGGTAGATGGTCTCTAATAAACACATCCAAAGGTATTAGTGTACTATTGTAATCGGTATCACTAATGGAATGTCATCTCTCGTAAACACATCCAAAGGTATTAGTTGACTATTGTAATCGGTATCACTAATGGAATGTTGTCTCTCGTAAACACATCCAAAGGTATTAGTTGACTATTTTAATCGGTATCCAAAGGTATTAGTTGACAATTATAATCGGTATCACTAGTGGAATGTCGCCTCCCGTAAACATGTCCAAAGGTATTAGTTTATTATTGTAATCGGTATCACTAATGGAATGTCGTCTATCGTAATCACATCCAAAGGTATTAATTGGCTATTGTAATTGGTATCACTAATGGTAGACAGTCTCTCGTAAACACATCCAAAGATATTAGTTGACTATTGTAACTGGTATTATTAATGGTAGATGGTCTCTCGTAAACACATCCAAAGGTATTAGTTGGCTATTGTAATCGGTATCACTATTGGAATGTCGTCTCTCGTAATCACATCCAAAGGTATTAATTAACTATTGTAATTGGTATCACTAATGGCACATGGTCTCTCGTAAACACATCCAAAGATATTAGTTGACTATTTTAATTGGTATTACTAATGGTAGATGGTCTCTCGTAAACACATCCAAAGGTATTAGTTGACTATTGTAATCGGTAACACTAATGGAATGTCGTCTCTCGTAAACACATCCAAAGGTATTAATTGACTATTGTAATTTGTATAATTAATGGTAGATGGTCTATCGTAAACACATCCAAAGATAATAGTTGACTATTGTAATCGGTATCACCAATGGAATGTCATCCCTCGAATACACGTCCAAAGGTATTAGTTGACTATTGTAATTGGTATTACTAATGGTAGATGGTCTCTCGTAAACACATCCAAAGTTATTAGTTGACTATTGTAATCGGTATCACTAATGGAATGTCGTCTCTCGTAAACACGTCCAAAGGTATTAGTTAACTATTTTAATTGGTATCACTAATGGTAGATGGTGTCTCGTAAACATATCAAAAGGTATTAATTTACTATTGTAATCGGTATATCACCAATGGAATGTCGTCTCTCGTAATACACATCCAAAGGTATTTGTTGACTATTGTAATTGGTATTACTAATGGTAGATGGTCTCTAATAAACACATCCAAAGGTATTATTTGTACTATTGTAATCGGTATCACTAATGGAATGTCGTCTCTCGTAAACACATCCAAAGGTATTAGTTGACTATTGTAATCGGTATCACTAATGGAATGTTGTCTCTCGTAAACACATCCAAAGGTATTAGTTGACTATTGTAATCGGTATCACTAGTGGAATGTCGCCTCCCGTAAACATGTCCAAAGGTATTAGTTTATTATTGTAATCGGTATCACTAATGGAATGTCGTCTATCGTAATCACATCCAAAGGTATTAATTGGCTATTGTAATTAGTATCACTAATGGTAGACAGTCTCTCGTAAAAACATCCAAAGATTTTAGTTGACTATTGTAACTGGTATTATAAATGGTAGATGGTCTCTCGTAAACACATCCAAAGGTATTAGTTGGCTATTGTAATCGGTATCACTAATGGAATGTCGTCTCTCGTAAACACATCCAAAGGTATTAATTAACTATTGTAATTGGTATCACTAATGGCAGATGGTCTCTCGTAAACACATCCAAAGATATTAGTTGACTATTGTAATTGGTATTACTAACGGTAGATGGTCTCTCGTAAACACATCCAAAGGTATTAGTTGACAATTGTAATCGGTATCACTAATGGAATGTCGTCTCTCGTAAACACATCCAAAGGTATTAATTGACTATTGTAATTTGTATAACTAATGGTAGATGGTCTATCGTAAACACATCCAAAGATATTAGTTGACTATTGTAATTGGTATTACTAATGGTAGATGGTATCTAATAAACACATCCAAAGGTATTAGTGTACTATTGTAATCGGTATCACTAATGGAATGTCATCTCTCGTAAACAAATCCAAAGGTATTAGTTGACTATTGTAATCGGTATCACTAATGGAATGTTATCTCTCGTTAACACATCCAAAGGTATTAGTTGACTATTTTAATCGGTATCCAAAGGTAAGTTGACTATTGTAATCGGTATCACTAGTGGAATGTCGCCTCCAGTAAACATGTCCAAAGGTATTAGTTTATTATTGTAATCGGTATCACTAATGGAATGTCGTCTATCGTAATCACATCCAAAGGTATTAATTGGCTATTGTAATTGGTATCACTAATGGTAGACAATCTCTCGTAAAAACATCCAAAGATAATAGTTGACTATTGTAATCGGTATCACCAATGGAATGTTATCCCTCGAATACACGTCCAAAGGTATTAGTTGACTATTGTAATTGGTATTACTAATGGTATATGGTCTCTCGTAAACACATCCAAAGTTATTAGTTGACTATTGTAATCGGTATCACTAATGGAATGTCGTCTCTCGTAATCACATCCAAAGGTATTCATTGACTATTGTAATTGGTATCACTAATGGTAGATTGTGTCTCGTAAACACATCCAAAGGTATTAGTTTACTATTGTAATCGGTATCACCAATGGAATGTCATCTCTGGTAAACACATCCAAAGGTATTAGTTGACTATTATTGTAATCGGTATCACTAATGGAATGATGGTCTCTCGTAAACACATCCAAAGGTATTAGTTGACTATTGTATTCGGTATCACTAATGGAATGTCGTCTCTCGTAAACACATCCAAAGGTATTAGTTGACTATTTTAATTGGTATCACTATTGGTAGATGGTCTCTCGTAAACACATCCAAAGGTATTAGTTTACTATTGTAATCGATATCACTAATGGAATGTTGTCTCTCTAAATAAAACACATCCAAATGTATTAGTTGATTATTGTAATTTGTATCTAACTAATGGTAGATGGTCTCTCGTAAACACATCCAAATGAATTAGTTGTACTATTGTAATCGGTATCACTAATGTAATATTGTCTCTTGTAAACACATCTAAATGTATTGACTATTTTAATTGGTATCACTAATGGTAGATAGTCTCTCGTAAACACATCCAAAGGTATTAGTTTACTATTGTAATCGGTATCACTAATGGAATGTCGTCTCTCGAAAACACATCCAAAGGTATTAGTTGACTATTGTAATTGGTATTACTAATGGTAGATGGTCTCTCTAATAAACACATCCAAAGGTATTAGTTACTATTGTAATCGGTATCACTAATGGAATGTCATCTCTCGTAAACACATCCAAAGTTATTAGTTGACTATTGTAATAGGTATCACTAATGGAATGTTGTCTCTCGTAAACACATCCAAAGGTATTAGTTTGACTATTTTAATGGAATGGTAAACACATCAAAGGTATTAGTTGACTATTGTAATCGGTATCACTAGTGGAATGTGGTCTCTCGTAAACATGTCCAAAGGTATTAGTTTATTATTGTAATCGGTATCACTAATGGAATGTCGTCTCTATCGTAATCACATCCAAAGGTATTAATTGACTATTATAATTGGTATCACTAATGGAAGCGGTCTCTCGTATAAACACATCCAAAGATATTAGTTGACTATTGTAACTGGTATTATTAATGGTAGATGGTCTCTCGTAAACACATCCAAAGGTATTAGTTGGCTATTGTAATCGGTATCACTAATGGAATGTCGTCTCTCGTAATCACATCCAAAGGTATTAATTAACTATTGTAATTGGTATAACTAATAGCAGCTGGTCTCTCGTAAACACATCCAAAGATATTAGTTGACTATTGTAATTGGTATTACTAATGGTAGATGATCTCTAATAAACACATCCAAAGGTATTAGTGTACTATTGTAATCGGTATCACTAATGGAATGTCATCTCTCGTAAACACATCCAAAGGTATTAGTTGACTATTGTAATCGGTATCACTAATGGAATGTTGTCTCTCGTAAACACATCCAAAGGTATTAGTTGACTATTTTAATTCGGTATCACTAATGGTATTAGTCTGTACAATTATAAAGGTATTAGTATCACTATTGGAATGTATCACTAATAAACATGTCCAAAGGTATCCATTAGTTTATTATTGTAATCGGTATCACTAATGGAATGTCGTCTATCGTAATCACATCCAAAGGTATTAATTGGCTATTGTAATTGGTATCACTAATGGTAGACAGTCTCTCGTAAACACATCCAAAGATATTAGTTGACTATTGTAACTGGTATTATTAATGGTAGATGGTCTCTCGTAAAACACATCAAAGGTATTAGTTGGCTATTGTAATCGGTATCACTATGGGAATGTCTCTCGTAATCACATCCAAAGGTATTAATTAACTATTGTAATTGGTATCACTAATGGTAGATGGTCTCTCGTAAACACATCCAAAGATATTAGTTGACTATTATAATTGGTATTACTAATGGTAGATGGTCTCTCGTAAACACATCCAAAGGTATTAGTTGACTATTGTAATCGGTATCACTAATGGAATGTCGTCTCTCGTAAACACATCCAAAGGTATTAATTGACTATTGTAATTTGTATAATTAATGGTAGATGGTCTATCGTAAACACATCCAAAGATAATAGTTTACTATTGTAATCGGTATCACCAATGGAATGTCATCCTAAATCGAATACATCCAAAGGTATTAGTTGACTATTGTAATTGGTATTACTAATGGTAGATGGTCTCTCGTAAACACATCCAAAGTTATTAGTTGACTATTGTAATCGGTATCACTAATGGAATGTCGTCTCTCGTAAACACGTCCAAAGGTATTAGTTAACTATTTTAATTGGTATCACTAATGGTAGATGGTGTCTCGTAAACACATCAAAAGGTATTAGTTCACTATTGTAATCGGTATCACCAATGGAATGTCGTCCCTCGAATACACGTCCAAAGGTATTTGTTGACTATTGTAATTGGTATTACTAATGGTAGATGGTCTCTAATAAACACATCCAAAGGTATTAGTGTACTATTGTAATCGGTATCACTAATGGAATGTCGTCTCTCGTAAACACATCCAAAGGTATTAGTTGACTATTGTAATCGGTATCACTAATGGAATGTTGTCTCTCATAAACACATCCAAAGGTATTAGTTGACTATTGTAATCGGTATCACTAGTGGAATGTCGCCTCCCGTAAACATGTCCAAAGGTATTAGTTTATTATTGTAATCGGTATCACTAATGGAATGTCGTCTATCGTAATCACATCCAAAGGTATTAATTGGCTATTGTAATTAGTATCACTAATGGTAGACAGTCTCTCGTAAAAACATCCAAAGATTTTAGTTGACTATTGTAACTGGTATTATAAATGGTAGATGGTCTCTCGTAAACACATCCAAAGGTATTAGTTGGCTATTGTAATCGGTATCACTAATGGAATATCGTCTCTCGTAATCACATCCAAAGGTATTAATTAACTATTGTAATTGGTATCACTAATGGCAGATGGTCTCTCGTAAACACATCCAAAGATATTAGTTGACTATTGTAATTGGTATTACTAACGGTAGATGGTCTCTCGTAAACACATCCAAAGGTATTAGTTGACTATTGTAATAGGTATCACTAATGGAATGTCGTCTCTCGTAAACACATCCAAAGGTATTAATTGACTATTGTAATTTGTATAACTAATGGTAGATGGTCTATCGTAAACACATCCAAAGATATTAGTTGACTATTGTAATTGGTATTACTAATGGTAGATGGTCTCTAATAAACACATCCAAAGGTATTAGTGTACTATTGTAATCGGTATCACTAATGGAATGTCATCTCTCGTAAACACATCCAAAGGTATTAGTTGACTATTGTAATCGGTATCACTAATGGAATGTTATCTCTCTCGTAAACACATCCAAAGGTATTGTTTGTTATTGACTATTTTATAATAATGGTAGATGGTCTCTCGTAAACACACATCCAAAAGGTATTAGTTGACTATTGTAATCGGTATCACTAATGGAATGTAGTCTCTAAAGAAACATGTCCAAAAGGTATTAGTTTATTATTGTAATCGGTATCACTAATGGAATGTCGTCTATCGTAATCACATCCAAAGGTATTAATTGGCTATTGTAATTGGTATCACTAATGGTAGATGGTCTCTCGTAAACACATCCAAAGATATTAGTTGACTATTGTAATTGGTATTATTAATGGTAGATGGTCTCTCGTAAACACATCCAAAGGTATTAGTTGACTATTGTAATCGGTATCACTAATGGAATGTCGTCTCTCGTAATCACATCCAAAGGTATTAATTAACTATTGTAATTGGTATCACTAATGGCAGATGGTCTCTCGTAAACACATCCAAAGATATTAGTTGACTATTGTAATTGGTATTACTAATGGTAGATGGTCTCTCGTAAACACATCCAAAGGTATTAGTTGACTATTGTAATCGGTAATCACTAATGGAATGTCGTCTCTCGTAAAAACACATCAAAGGTATTAATTGACTATTGTAATTTGTATAATTAATGGTAGATGGTCTATCGTAAACACATCCAAAGATAATAGTTGACTATTGTAATCGGTATCACTAATGGAATGTCGTCTCTCGAATACACGTCCAAAGGTATTAGTTGACTATTGTAATTGGTATTACTAATGGTAGATGGTCTCTCGTAAACACATCCAAAGTTATTAGTTGACTATTGTAATCGGTATCACTAATGGAATGTCGTCTCTCGTAAACATATCCAAAGGTATTAGTTGACTATTGTATTCGGTATCACTAATGGAAGATGGTCTCGTAAAATAACATCCAAAGGTATTAGTTGACTATTTTAATTGGTATCACTAATGGAATGGTTTCTCGTAAACACATCCAAAGGTATTAGTTTACTATTGTAATTGGTATCACTAATGGAAGATGGTCTCTCGTAAACACATCCAAAGGTATTAGTTGACTATTGTAATTGGTATCACTAATGGAATGATAGTCTCTAAATAAACACATCCAAAGGTATTAGTTGACTATTGTAATTGGTATCACTAATGGAAGATGGTCTCTAATAAACACATCCAAAGGTATTAGTTGACTATTGTAATTTGTATAACTAATGGAAGATGGTCTATCGTAAACACATCCAAAGGTATTAGTTGACTATTGTAATTGGTATCACTAATGGAATGTGGTCTCTTGAAAACACATCCAAAGGTATTAGTTGACTATTTAATCGGTATCACTAATGGAATGATGGTCTCTCGTAAACACATCCAAAGGTATTAGTTAACTATTTAATTGGTATCACTAATGGTAGATGGTGTCTCGTAAACACATCAAAAGGTATTAGTTGACTATTGTAATTGGTATCACTAATAAAATGTTGTCTCTAAATAAACACATCCAAAGGTATTAGTTGACTATTTTAATTGGTATCACTAATGGTAGATGGTGTCTCGTAAACACATCAAAAGGTATTAGTTTACTATTGTAATCGGTATCACTAATGGAATGTCGTCTCTAAATAAACACATCCAAAGGTATTAGTTGACTATTGTAATTGGTATCACTAATGGTAGATGGTCTCTAATAAACACATCCAAAGGTATTAGTTGACTATTGTAATTGGTATCACTAATGGAAGATCATCTCTCGTAAACACATCCAAAGGTATTAGTTGACTATTGTAATCGGTATCACTAATGGAATGTCATCTCTCGTAAACACATCAAAAAGGTATTAATTGACTATTGTAATTGTATAACTAATGGTAGATGGTCTCTCGTAAACACATCCAAAGGTATTAGTTGACTATTGTAATCGGTATCACTAATGGGAATGTTATCTCTAAATAAACACATCCAAAGGTATTAGTTGACTATTTGTAATTGGTATTACTAATGGTAGATGGTCTCTCGTAAACACATCCAAAGGTATTAGTTGACTATTGTAATTCGGTATCACTAATGGAATGTCTCTCGTAAACACATCCAAAGGTATTAGTTGACTATTGTAATTGGTATCACTAATGGAAGATTATCTCTCGTAAACACATCCAATCCAAGGGGTATTAGTTTACTATTGTAATCGGTATCACTAATGGAATGTCGTATCTCGTAAACACATCCAAAGGTATTAGTTGACTATTGTAATCGGTATCACTAATGGAATGTCGTCTCTCGTAAACACATCCAAAGGTATTAGTTGACTATTGTATTTGGTATCACTAATGGAATGTCGTCTCTCGTAAACACATCCAAAGGTATTAGTTGACTATTTTAATTGGTATCACTAATGGTAGATGGTCTCTCGTAAACACATCCAAAGGTATTAGTTTACTATTGTAATCGGTATCACTAATGGAATGTTGTCTCTAAAGTAAACACATCCAAAGGTATTAGTTGATTATTGTAATTTGTATCACTAATGGTAGATGGTCTCTCGTAAACACATCCAAAGGTATTAGTTGACTATTGTAATCGGTATCACTAATGGAATATTGTCTCTCGTAAACACATCTAAATGTATTAGTTGACTATTGTAATTGGTATCACTAATGGTAGATGGTCTCTCGTAAACACATCCAAAGGTATTAGTTGACTATTGTAATCGGTATCACTAATGGAATGTCGTCTCTCGAAAACACATCCAAAGGTATTAGTTGACTATTGTAATTGGTATCACTAATGGTAGATGGTCTCTAAATAAACACATCCAAAGGTATTAGTTGTACTATTGTAATTCGGTATCACTAATGGAATGTCGTCTCTCGTAAACACATCCAAAGGTATTAGTTGACTATTGTAATCGGTATCACTAATGGAAGATGGTCTCTCGTAAAACACATCAAAAGGTATTAGTTGACTATTTTAATCGGTATCACTAATGGTAGATGGTCTCTCGTAAAAAACATATCCAAAGGTATTAGTTGACTATTGTAATTGGTATCACTAATGGAAATGGTCTCTCGTAAACACATCCAAAGGTATTAATTGACTATTGTAATTTGTATCACTAATGGTAGATGGTCTATCGTAAACACATCCAAAGATATTAGTTGACTATTGTAATCGGTATCACTAATGGAAATCATCTCTCTAATAAACACATCCAAAGGTATTAGTTGACTATTGTAATTGGTATCACTAATGGTAGATGGTCTCTCGTAAACACATCCAAAGTTATTAGTTGACTATTGTAATCGGTATCACTAATGGAATGTCGTCTCTCGTAAACACATCCAAAGGTATTAGTTAACTATTTTAATTGGTATCACTAATGGTAGATGGTGGTCTCGTAAACACATCAAAAGGTATTAGTTTACTATTGTAATCGGTATCACTAATGGAATGATGGTCTCTAATAAACACATCCAAAGGTATTTAGTTGACTATTTTAATTGGTATTACTAATGGTAGATGGTCTCTAATAAACACATCCAAAGGTATTAGTGTACTATTGTAATAATCGGTATCACTAATGGAATGTGGTCTCTCGTAAACACATCCAAAGTTATTAGTTGACTATTGTAATCGGTATCACTAATGGAATGATGTCTCTCGTAAACACATCCAAAAAGATATTAGTTGACTATTTTAATCGGTATCACTAATGGAATTAGTCTTAAACACATCAAAGGTATTAGTAGTTGACTATTGTAATCGGTATCACTAATGGAATGTCATGGTCTCCGTAAACACATCCAAAAGGTATTAGTTTATTATTGTAATCGGTATCACTAATGGAAATGTCTCTCGTAAACACATCCAAAGGTATTAGTTGACTATTTATAATTGGTATCACTAATGGTAGATGGTCTCTAAAAAACATCCAAAGATATTAGTTGACTATTGTAATTGGTATCATTAATGGTACATGGTCTCTCGTAAACACATCCAAAGGTATTAGTTGACTATTGTAATCGGTATCACTAATGGAAGATGGTCTCTCGTAATCACATCCAAAGGTATTAGTTAACTATTGTAATTGGTATCACTAATGGAAGATGGTCTCTCGTAAAAAACACATCCAAAGATATTAGTTGACTATTGTAATTGGTATCACTAATGGTAGATGGTCTCTCGTAAACACATCCAAAGGTATTAGTTGACTATTGTAATCGGTATCACTAATGGAATGATGGTCTCTCGTAAACACATCCAAAGGTATTAGTTGACTATTGTAATTCGGTATCACTAATGGAATGTTGTCTCTCGTAAACACATCCAAGGTATTAGTTGACTATTATTAGTCGGTATCACTAATTTAATGGTCTCTATAAACACATCCAAGGTATTATTAGTTGACTATTATAATCGGTATCACTAATGGAATGGTCTCTCGTAAACACATCCAAAGGTATTAGTTGACTATTGTAATCGGTATCACTAATGGAATGTCGTCTCTCGTAAACACATCCAAAGGTATTAGTTGACTATTGTAATTGGTATCACTAATGGAAGATGGTCTCTCGTAAACACATCCAAAGATATTAGTTGACTATTGTAATGGTATTACTAATGGAAGATGGTCTCTCGTAAACACATCCAAAGGTATTATTAGTTGACTATTGTAATTGGTATCACTAATGGTAGATGTCTCTCGTAAACACATCCAAAGGTATTAGTTGACTATTGTAATTGGTATCACTAATGGAAGATGGTCTCTCTAATAAACACATCCAAAGATATTAGTTGACTATTGTAATTGGTATCACTAATGGTAGATGGTCTCTCGTAAACACATCCAAAGGTATTAGTTGACTATTGTAATTGGTATCACTAATGGAATGTCGTCTCTCGTAAACACATCCAAAGGTATTAGTTGACTATTGTAATTGGTATCATTAATGGTAGATGGTCTATCGTAAACACATCCAAAGATATTAGTTGACTATTATAATCGGTATCACTAATGGAATGTCATCTCTCGTAAACACATCCAAAGGTATTAGTTGACTATTGTAATTGGTATCACTAATGGTAGATGGTCTCTCGTAAACACATCCAAAGTTATTAGTTGACTATTGTAATTCGGTATCACTAATGGAATGTCATCTCTCTCGTAAACACATCCAAAGGTATTAGTTAACTATTTTAATTGGTATCACTAATGGAAGATGGTCTCTCGTAAACACATCCAAAGGTATTAGTTCACTATTGTAATCGGTATCACTAATGGAATGTCGTCTCTCTAAAAACACATCCAAAGGTATTAGTTGACTATTGTAATTGGTATTACTAATGGTAGATGGTCTCTAATAAACACATCCAAAGGTATTAGTTACTATTGTAATTCGGTATCACTAATGGAATGGTCTCTCGTAAACACATCCAAAGGTATTAGTTGACTATTGTAATCGGTATCACTAATGGAATGTTGTCTCTCGTAAACACATCCAAAAGGTATTAGTTGACTATTATTGTAATCGGTATCACTAATGGAATGTGGTCTCTCGTATAAACACATCCAAAGGTATTAGTTAACTATTGTAATTGGTATCACTAATGGAAGATGGTCTCTCGTAAACACATCCAAAGATATTAGTTGACTATTGTAATTGGTATCACTAATGGTAGATGGTCTCTAAAAAACACATCCAAAGGTATTAGTTGACTATTGTAATCGGTATCACTAATGGAATGTCGTCTCTCGTAAACACATCCAAAGGTATTAGTTGACTATTGTAATTGGTATCACTAATGGTAGATGTCTCTATCGTAAACACATCCAAAGGTATTAGTTGACTATTGTAATCGGTATCACTAATGGTAGATGGTCTCTCGTAAACACATCCAAAGGTATTAGTTGACTATTGTAATTGGTATTACTAATGGTAGATGGTCTCTCGTAAACACATCCAAAGGTATTAGTTGACTATTGTAATCGGTATCACTAATGGAATGTGTCTCTCGTAAACACATCCAAAGGTATTAGTTGACTATTGTAATTGGTATCACTAATGGAATGTCGTCTCTCGTAAACACATCCAAAGGTATTAGTTGATTATTTTAATTGGTATCACTAATGGTATATGGTTTCTCGTAAAAACACATCCAAAGGTATTAGTTTACTATTGTAATTGGTATCACTAATGGAATATGGTCTCTCGTAAAAACACATCTAAAGGTATTAGTTGACTATTGTAATTTGTATCACTAATGGAATGATGGTCTCTCGTAAACACATCCAAAGGTATTAGAGTACTATTGTAATCGGTATCACTAATGGAATATCATCTCTAAGTAAACACATCCAAAAAGGTATTAGTTGACTATTGTAATCGGTATCACTAATGGAAGATAATCTCTCGTAAACACATCCAAAGGTATTAGTTGACTATTGTAATTGGTATCACTAATGGAATGATGGTCTCTCGAATAAACACATCCAAAAGGTATTAGTTGACTATTGTAATTGGTATCACTAATGGTAGATGGTCTCTCGTAAACACATCCAAAGGTATTAGTTGACTATTGTAATCGGTATCACTAATGGAATGTCGTCTCTCGTAAACACATCCAAAGGTATTAGTTAACTATTTTAATTGGTATCACTAATGGTAGATGTGTCTCTCGTAAACACATCAAAAGGTATTAGTTGACTATTGTAATGGTATCACTAATGGAAGATGGTCTCTCGTAAACACATTAAAAAGGTATTAGTTGACTATTTTAATTAATTGGTATCACTAATGGTAGATGGTCTCTCGTAAACACATCAAAAGGTATTAGTTGACTATTGTAATCGGTATCACTAATGGAATGTGTCTCTCGTAAACACATCCTAAAGGTATTAGTTGACTATTGTAATCGGTATCACTAATGGAATGTTGTCTCTAAGTAAACACATCCAAAGGTATATTAGTGGTATCACTAATGGAATGTATCTCGTAAACACATCCAAAAGTTATTAGTTACTAAAATAATTGGTATCACTAATGGAATGTGGTCTCTCGTAAACACATCAAAAGGTATTAGTTTATTATTGTAATCGGTATCACTAATGGAAGATGGTCTATCGTAAACACATCCAAAGGTATTAGTTGACTATTGTAATTGGTATCACTAATGGAATGTCTCTCGTAAACACATCCAAAGGTATTAGTTGACTATTTTAATTGGTATCACTAATGGAAGATGGTCTCTCGTAAACACATCCAAAGGTATTAGTTGACTATTGTAATCGGTATCACTAATGGAATGTGGTCTCTCTCGTAAACACATCCAAAGGTATTAATTAACTATTGTAATTGGTATCACTAATGGAATGATGGTCTCTCGTAAACACATCCAAAGATATTAGTTGACTATTGTAATTGGTATCACTAATGGTAGATGGTCTCTCGTAAACACATCCAAAGGTATTAGTTGACTATTGTAATCGGTATCACTAATGGAATGTCGTCTCTAATAAACACATCCAAAGGTATTAGTTGACTATTGTAATTTGTATATAACTAATGGTAGATGGTCTATCGTAAACACATCCAAAGGATATTAGTTGACTATTATAATCGGTATCACTAATGGAATGTGGTCTCTTGAAAACACATCCAAAGGTATTAGTTGACTATTGTAATTGGTATCACTAATGGTAGATGGTCTCTCGTAAACACATCCAAAGTTATTAGTTGACTATTGTAATCGGTATCACTAATGGAATGTCGTCTCTCGTAAACACATCCAAATGTATTAGTTAACTATTTTAATTGGTATCACTAATGGTAGATGGTGTCTCGTAAACACATCAAAAGGTATTAGTTGACTATTGTAATCGGTATCACTAATAAAATGATGGTCTCTCGTAAAACACATCCAAAGGTATTAGTTACTATTTTAATTGGTATCACTAATGGTAGATGGTCTCTCGTAAACACATCAAAAGGTATTAGTTTACTATTGTAATCGGTATCACTAATGGAATGTAGTCTCTCGAAAAACACATCCAAAGGTATTAGTTGACTATTGTAATTGGTATCACTAATGGTAGATGGTCTCTAATAAACACATCCAAAGGTATTAGTTGACTATTGTAATTCGGTATCACTAATGGAATGTCGTCTCTCGTAAACACATCCAAAGGTATTAGTTGACTATTGTAACTCGTAAACACATCCAAAGGTATTAGTTGACTATTGTAATTCGGTATCACTAATGGAATGTCGTCTCTCGTAAACACATCCAAAGGTATTAGTTGACTATTGTAATTGGTATCACTAATGGTAGATGGTCTCTCGTAAACACATCCAAAGGTATTAGTTGACTATTGTAATCGGTATCACTAATGGAAGATGGTCTCTCTCGTAAACACATCAAAGGTATTAGTTTATTATTGTAATCGGTATCACTAATGGTAGATGGTCTCTCGTAAACACATCCAAAGGTATTAGTTGACTATTGTAATTGGTATCACTAATGGTAGATGGTCTCTCGTAAACACATCAAAAGATATTAGTTGACTATTGTAATCGGTATCACTAATGGTAGATGGTCTCTCGTAAACACATCCAAAGGTATTAGTTGACTATTGTAATCGGTATCACTAATGGAATGTCGTCTCTCGTAAACACATCCAAAGGTATTAGTTAACTATTGTAATTGGTATCACTAATGGTAGATGGTCTCTCGTAAACACATCAAAAGGTATTAGTTGACTATTGTAATCGGTATCACTAATGGAATGTCGTCTCTCGTAAACACATCCAAAGGTATTAGTTAACTATTGTAATTGGTATCACTAATGGAATGATGGTCTCTCGTAAACACATCCAAAGGTATTAGTTGACTATTGTAATTGGTATATCACTAATGGTAGATGGTCTCTCGTAAACACATCCAAAGGTATTAGTTGACTATTGTAATCGGTATCACTAATGGAATGTCGTCTCTCGTAAAACACATCCAAAGGTATTAGTTGACTATTGTAATTTGTATCACTAATGGTAGATGGTCTCTCGTAAACACATCCAAAGATATTAGTTGACTATTGTAATCGGTATCACTAATGGAATGTCATCTCTCGTAAACACATCCAAAGGTATTAGTTGACTATTGTAATTGTATCACTAATGATAGATGGTCTCTCGTAAACACATCCAAAGTTATTAGTTCACTATTGTAATTGGTATCACTAATGGTAGATGGTCTCTCGTAAACACATCCAAAGGTATTAGTTGACTATTGTAATTCGGTATCACTAATGGAATGTCGTCTCTCGTAAACACATCCAAAGGTATTAGTTGACTATTTTAATTGGTATCACTAATGGTAGATGGTCTCTAGTAAACACATCCAAAGGTATTAGTTGACTATTGTAATCGGTATCACTAATGGAATGATGGTCTCTCGTAAACACATCCAAATGTATTAGTTGACTATTGTAATTGGTATCACTAATGGTAGATGGTCTCTCGTAAACACATCCAAAGGTATTAGTTGACTATTGTAATTGGTATCATTAATGGAAGATGGTCTCTCGTAAACACATCCAAAAGGTATTAGTTGACTATTGTAATCGGTATCACTAATGGAATGTCGTCTCTCGTAAACACATCCAAAGGTATTAATTAACTATTGTAATTGGTATCACTAATGGTAGATGGTCTCTCGTAAACACATCCAAAGATATTAGTTGACTATTGTAATTGGTATTACTAATGGTAGATGGTCTCTCGTAAACACATCCAAAGGTATTAGTTGACTATTGTAATCGGTATCACTAATGGAATGGTAGTCTCTCGTAAACACATCCAAAGGTATTAGTTGACTATTGTAATTTGTATCACTAATGGTAGATGGTCTCTCTCGTAAACACATCCAAAGATATTAGTTGACTATTGTAAATCGGTATCACTAATGGAAGATGGTCTCTCGTAAACACATCAAAGGTATTAGTTGACTATTGTAATTGGGTATCACTAATGGTAGATGGTCTCTCGTAAACACATCCAAAAGGTATTAGTTGACTATTGTAATCGGTATCACTAATGGAATGTGGTCTCTCTCGTAAACACATCCAAAGGTATTAGTTGACTATTGTAATTGGTATCACTAATGGAATGTCGTCTCTCGTAAACACATCCAAAGGTATTAGTTGACTATTTTAATTGGTATCACTAATGGTATATGGTTTCTCGTAAACACATCCAAAGGTATTAGTTTACTATTGTAATTTGTATCACTAATGGAATATCGTCTCTCGAATACACATCCAAATGTATTAGTTGACTATTGTAATTTGTATCTAATAATGGTAGATGGTCTCGTAAACACATCCAAAGGTATTAGTTACTATTGTAATCGGTATCACTAATGGAATATTGTCTCTCGTAAACACATCTAAAGGTATTAGTTGACTATTGTAATCGGTATCACTAATGGTAGATGGTCTCTCGTAAACACATCCAAAGGTATTAGTTTACTATTGTAATCGGTATCACTAATGGAATGTCGTCTCTAATAAACACATCCAAAGGTATTAGTTGACTATTGTAATCGGTATATAATGGAATGGTAGATGGTCTCTCGTAAACACATCCAAAGTTATTAGTTGACTATTGTAATCGGTATCACTAATGGAATGTCGTCTCTCGTAAACACATCCAAAGGTATTAGTTAACTATTTTAATTGGTATCACTAATGGTAGATGGTCTCTCGTAAACACATAAAAAGGTATTAGTTTACTATTGTAATCGGTATCACTAATGGAATGGTCTCTCGTAAACACATCCAAAGGTATTAGTTGACTATTGTAATTGGTATCACTAATGGAATGATGGTCTCTAATAAACACATCCAAAGGTATTAGTTGACTATTGTAATCGGTATCACTAATGGAATGTCATCTCTCGTAAACACATCCAAAGGTATTAGTTGACTATTGTAATCGGTATCACTAATGGAATGTTGTCTCTCGTAAACACATCCAAAGGTATTAGTTGACTATTTTTGGTATCACTAATGGAATGGTATAAAAAACACATCCAAAGGTATTAGTTGACTATTGTAATCGGTATCACTAATGGAGTGGAATGTCATCTCCGTAAACACATCCAAAAGGTATTAGTTTATTATTGTAATTGGTATCACTAATGGAATGTGGTCTCTCGTAAACACATCCAAAGGTATTAGTTGACTATTGTAATTGGGTATCACTAATGGAAGATGGTCTCTCGTAAACACATCCAAAGGTATTAGTTGACTATTGTAATTGGTATCACTAATGGAAGATGGTCTCTCGTAAACACATCAAAGGTATTAGTTGACTATTATAATTGGTATCACTAATGGAATGTGGTCTCACGTAAACACATCCAAAGGTATTAGTTAACTATTGTAATTGGTATCACTAATGGTAGATGGTCTCTCGTAAACACATCAAAAGGTATTAGTTGACTATTGTAATTGGTATAATTAATGGAATGTGTCTCTCTCGTAAACACATCCAAAGGTATTAGTTGACTATTTTAATTGGTATCACTAATGGAATAGATGGTGTCTCGTAAACACATCAAAAGGTATTAGTTTACTATTGTAATCGGTATATCACTAATGGAATGTCGTCTCTAAATAAACACATCCAAAGGTATTAGTTGACTATTGTAATTGGTATCACTAATGGTAGATGGTCTCTAATAAACACATCCAAAGGTATTAGTTGTTACTATTGTAATCGGTATCACTAATGGAAGATGGTCTCTCGTAAACACATCCAAAGGTATTAGTTGACTATTGTAATCGGTATCACTAATGGAATGTCTCTCGTAAACACATCCAAAGGTATTAGTTGACTATTGTAATTCGGTATCACTAATGGAATGTTGTCTCTCGTAAACACATCCAAAGGTATTAGTTGACTATTTTAATTGGTATCACTAATGGAATTAGTCTCGTAAACACATCCAAAGGTATTAGTTGACTATTATTGTAATTGGTATCACTAATGGAATGTCGTCTCGTAAACACATCCAAAGGTATTAGTTTACTATTGTAATCGGTATCACTAATGGAATGTCGTCTCTCGTAAACACATCAAAAGGTATTAAGTTGACTATTGTAATTGGGTATCTAACTAATGGTAGATGGTCTCTAAATAAACACATCCAAAGGTATTAGTTGACTATTGTAATCGGTATCACTAATGGAATGATGGTCTCTAATAAACACATCCAAAGGTATTAGTTGTTACTATTGTAATCGGTATCACTAATGGAAGATGGATGTCTCTCGTAAACACATCCAAGGTATTAGTTGACTATTGTAATTGGTATCACTAATGGAGATGTCTCTCGTAAAACACATCAAAAGGTATTAGTTGACTATTGTAATCGGTATCACTAATGGAATGTCGTCTCTCGTAAACACATCCAAAGGTATTAGTTAACTATTGTAATTGGTATCACTAATGGTAGGATGGTCTCTCGTAAACACATCCAAAGGTATTAGTTGACTATTGTAATCGGTATCACTAATGGTAGATGGTCTCTCGTAAACACATCCAAAGGTATTAGTTGACTATTGTAATCGGTATCACTAATGGAATGTCGTCTCTCGTAAACACATCCAAGTATTATTATTAGTTGACTATTGTAATCGGTATCACTAATGGTAGATGGTCTCTCGTAAAACACATCCAAAGATATTAGTTGACTATTGTAATCGGTATCACTAATGGAATGATGTCTCTCGAAAACACATCCAAAGGTATTATTAGTTGACTATTGTAATTGGTATCACTAATGGAATAGATAGATGGTCTCGTAAACACATCCAAAGGTATTAGTTGACTATTGTAATCGGTATCACTAATGGAATGTCGTCTCTCGTAAACACATCCAAAGGTATTAGTTGACTATTGTAATTCGGTATCACTAATGGAATGTCGTCTCTCGTAAACACATCCAAAGGTATTAGTTGACTATTTTAATTGGTATCACTAATGGTAGATAGGTCTCTCGTAAACACATCCAAAGGTATTAGTTTACTATTGTAATGGTATCACTAATGGAATATGGTCTCTCTAAAACACATCCAAAGGTATTAGTTTGACTATTATAATTGGTATCACTAATGGAATGATGGTCTCTAAATAAACACATCCAAAGATATTAGTTGACTATTGTAATTGGTATTACTAATGGTAGATGGTCTCTAAAGTAAACACATCCAAAGGTATTAGTTGACTATTGTAATCGGTATCACTAATGGAAGATGGTCTCTCGTAAACACATCATCAAAGGTATTAGTTAACTATTGTAATTGGTATCACTAATGGAAGATGGTCTCTTTAAAGGTAAACACATCCAAAGATATTAGTTGACTATTGTAATTGGTATCACTAATGGTAGATGGTCTCTCGTAAACACATCCAAAGGTATTAGTTGACTATTGTAATCGGTATCACTAATGGAATGTCGTCTCTCGTAAACACATCCAAAGGTATTAGTTGACTATTGTAATTTGGTATCACTAATGGTAGATGGTCTCTCGTAAACACATCCAAAGATATTAGTTGACTATTGTAATCGGGTATCACTAATGGAATGTCTCTCGAAAACACATCCAAAGGTATTAGTTGACTATTGTAATTGGTATCACTAATGGTAGATGGTCTCTCGTAAACACATCCAAAGGTATTAGTTGACTATTGTAATCGGTATCATAATAATGGAATGATGGTCTCTCGTAAAACACATCCAAAGGTATTAGTTGACTATTGTAATTGGTATCACTAATGGAATGATGGTCTCTCTAAATAAACACATCAAAAGGTATTAGTTGACTATTTTAATTGGTATCACTAATGGTATATGGTCTCTCGTAAACACATCCAAAGGTATTAGTTGACTATTGTAATTTGTATCATTAATGGAATGTCGTCTCTCGTAAACACATCCAAAGGTATTAGTTGACTATTGTAATTGGTATCACTAATGGTAGATGGTCTCTCGTAAACACATCCAAAGGTATTAGTTGACTATTGTAATCGGTATCACTAATGGAATATGGTCTCTCAAGTAAACACATCTAAAGGTATTAGTTGACTATTTGTAATTGGTATCACTAATATGGTAGATGGTCTCTCGTAAACACATCCAAAGGTATTAGTTGACTATTGTAATCGGTATCACTAATGGAATGTCGTCTCTCGAAAACACATCCAAAGGTATTAGTTGACTATTGTAATTGGTATCACTAATGGTAGATGGTCTCTCGTAAACACATCCAAAGTTATTAGTTGACTATTGTAATCGGTATCACTAATGGAATGTCGTCTCTCGTAAACACATCCAAAGGTATTAGTTAACTATTTTAATTGGTATCACTAATGGTAGATGGTCTCTCGTAAACACATAAAAAAGGTATTAGTTTACTATTGTAATCGGTATCACTAATGGAATGTCGTCTCTCGAAAACACATCAAAGGTATTAGTTGACTATTGTAATTGGTATTACTAATGGTAGATGGTCTCTAATAAACACATCCAAAGGTATTAGTTACTATTGTAATTGGTATCACTAATGGAATGGAATGTCTCTAAATAAACACATCCAAAGGTATTAGTTGACTATTGTAATTGGTATCACTAATGGAATGTTGTCTCTCGTAAACACATCAAAGATATTAGTTGACTATTGTATTGGTATATTTAATGGAATGTATCGTAAACACATCCAAAGGTATTAGTTATTATTGTAATTGGTATCACTAATGGAATGTGTCTCCGTAAACACATGTCCAAAGGTATTAGTTTATTATTGTAATCGGTATCACTAATGGAATGTCGTCTCTCGTAAACACATCCAAAGGTATTAGTTGACTATTGTAATTGGTATCACTAATGGTAGATGGTCTCTCGTAAACACATCCAAAGGTATTAGTTGACTATTGTAATTGGTATTATTAATGGTAGATGGTCTCTCGTAAACACATCCAAAGGTATTATTAGTTGACTATTATAATTGGTATCACTAATGGAATGTCGTCTCTAAATAAACACATCCAAAGGTATTAGTTAACTATTGTAATTGGTATCACTAATGGTAGATGGTCTCTCGTAAACACATCCAAAGATATTAGTTGACTATTGTAATTGGTATCACTAATGGTAGATGGTCTCTCGTAAACACATCCAAAGGTATTAGTTGACTATTGTAATCGGTATCACTAATGGAATGTCGTCTCTCGTAAACACATCCAAAGGTATTAGTTGACTATTGTAATTTGTATCACTAATGGTAGATGGTCTCTCGTAAACACATCCAAAGATATTAGTTGACTATTGTAATCGGTATCACTAATGGAATGTCATCTCTCTAAAAACACATCCAAAGGTATTAGTTGACTATTTTAATTGGTATCACTAATGGTAGATGGTCTCTCGTAAACACATCCAAAGGTATTAGTTGACTATTGTAATCGGTATCACTAATGGAATGTCGTCTCTCGTAAACACATCCAAAGGTATTAGTTAACTATTTTAATTGGTATCACTAATGGTAGATGGTCTCTCGTAAACACATCAAAAGGTATTAGTTGACTATTGTAATCGGTATCACTAATAAAATGTGTCTCTCGTAAACACATCCAAAGGTATTAGTTGACTATTTTAATTGGTATCACTAATGGTAGATGGTGTCTCGTAAACACATCAAAAGGTATTAGTTGACTATTGTAATCGGTATCACTAATGGAATGTGTCTCTCGTAATACACATCCAAAGGTATTAGTTGACTATTGTAATTGGTATCACTAATGGTAGATGGTCTCTAATAAACACATCAAAGGTATTAGTTATTATTGTAATCGGTATCACTAATGGAATGTCTCTCGTAAACACATCCAAAGGTATTAGTTGACTATTCTAATGTAATGGGTATATCACTAATGGAATGTTGTCTCTCGTAAACACATCCAAAGGTATTAGTTGACTATTTTAATCGGTATCACTAATGGAAGATGGTCTCTCTGTAAACACATCATCCAAAGGTATTAGTTGACTATTGTAATCGGTATCCTTAATGGAATGTCTCTCTCGTAAACACATCCAAAGGTATTAGTTTATTATTGTAATCGGTATCACTAATGGAATGATGGTCTCTCGTAATCACATCCAAAGGTATTAGTTGACTATTGTAATTGGTATCACACTAATGGTAGATGGTCTCTCGTAAACACATCCAAAGATATTAGTTGACTATTGTAATTGGTATCATTAATGGTAGATGGTCTTAAATGTAAACACATCCAAAGGTATTAGTTGACTATTGTAATCGGTATCACTAATGGAATGTGGTCTCTCGTAATCACATCAAAAGGTATTAGTTAACTATTGTAATTGGTATCACTAATGGAAGATGGTCTCTCGTAAACACATCCAAAGATATTAGTTGACTATTTTTAATTGGTATCACTAATGGAAGATGGTCTCTCGTAAACACATCCAAAAGGTATTAGTTGACTATTGTAATCGGTATCACTAATGGAATGTAGTCTCTCGTAAACACATCCAAAAGGTATTAGTTGACTATTGTAATTGGTATCACTAATGGTAGATGGTCTCTCGTAAACACATCCAAAGATATTAGTTGACTATTGTAATCGGTATCACTAATGGAATGTCATCTCTCGAAAACACATCCAAAGGTATTAGTTGACTATTGTAATTGGTATCACTAATGGTAGATGGTCTCTCGTAAACACATCAAAAGTTATTAGTTGACTATTGTAATCGGTATCACTAATGGAATGTGGTCTCTCGTAAACACATCCAAAATGTATTAGTTAACTATTTTAATTGGTATCACTAATGGTAGATGGTGTCTCTCGTAAACACATCAAAAGGTATTAGTTTGACTATTGTAATTGGTATCACTAATGGAATGGTCTCTCGTAAAACACATCAAAGGTATTAGTTGACTATTGTAATTGGTATCACTAATGGTAGATGGTCTCTAATAAACACATCCAAAGGTATTAGTTGACTATTGTAATCGGTATCACTAATGGAAGATGGTCTCTCGTAAACACATCCAAAGGTATTAGTTGACTATTGTAATTCGGTATCACTAATGGAATGATGTCTCTCGTAAACATCCAAAGGTATTAAAGGTATTGTAATTGACTATTTTAATGGTATCAAACATAATATAGTTGACTATTGTAAACGGTATCACTAATGGAATGTTGTCTCTTTAAACATATCCAAAGGTATTAACTAATGGAAGATTCTCTCGTAAAACACATCAAAGGTATTAGTTGACTATTGTAATCGGTATCACTAATGGAATGTGGTCTCTCGTAAACACATCAAAGGTATTAGTTGACTATTGTAATCGGTATCACTAATGGAATGTGGTCTCTCGTAATCACATCCAAAGGTATTAGTTGACTATTGTAATTGGTATCACTAATGGAAGATGGTCTCTCGTAAACACATCCAAAAGATATTAGTTGACTATTGTAATCGGGTATTACTAATGGTAGATGGTCTCTCTCGTAAACACATCCAAAGGTATTAGTTGACTATTGTAATCGGTATCACTAATGGAATGTCATGGTCTCGTAAACACATCCAAAGGTATTAGTTGACTATTTGTAATTGGTATCACTAATGGTAGATGGTCTCTCGTAAACACATCCAAAGGTATTAGTTGACTATTGTAATCGGTATCACTAATGGAATGTCATCTCTAAATAAACACATCAAAAGGTATTAGTTGACTATTTAATTGGTATTACTAATGGAGATATGGTCTCTCGTAAACACATCCAAAGGTATTAGTTGACTATTGTAATCGGTATCACTAATGGAATGTGGTCTCTCGTAAACACATCCAAAGGTATTAGTTGACTATTTTAATTGGTATCACTAATGGAATATGGTGTCTCTCGTAAACACATCCAAAGGTATTAGTTTACTATTGTAATTGGTATCACTAATGGAATTCATGGTCTCTTGAAAACACATCCAAAAGGTATTAGTTGACTATTGTAATCGGTATCACTAATGGAATGTTGTCTCTCTAAACACAAAAACATCCAAAACTATTTATTAGTTGACTATTTTAATGGTATCAAAGTAAATTACATCCAAAGGTTATTAGTTGACTATTATAATCGTATATCACTAATGGAATGTCGTCTCTCGTAAACACATCCAAAGGTATTAGTTTATTATAATAATCGGTATCACTAATGGAATGTGGTCTCTCGTAAACACATCCAAAGGTATTAGTTGACTATTGTAATTGGTATCACTAATGGAATGATGGTCTCTCGTAAACACATCCAAAGGTATTAGTTGACTATTGTAATTGGTATCACTAATGGTAGATGGTCTCTCGTAAACACATCAAAGGTATTAGTTGACTATTGTAATTCGGTATCACTAATGGAATGTCTCTCGTAAACACATCAAAAGGTATTAGTTGACTATTTTTAATTGGTATCACTAATGGAAGATGGTCTCTAAAAAAACACATCAAAAGGTATTAGTTTACTATTGTAATCGGTATCACTAATGGAATGTGGTCTCTAAATAAACACATCCAAAGGTATTTAGTTGACTATTGTAATTGGTATTACTAATGGAAGATGGTCTCTAATAAACACATCCAAAGGTATTAGTTGACTATTGTAATTGGTATCACTAATGGAATGGAATGTCTCTCGTAAACACATCCAAAGGTATTAGTTGACTATTGTAATCGGTATCACTAATGGAATGATGTCTCTCGTAAACACATCCAAAAGGTATTAGTTGACTATTGTAATTGGTATCACTAATGGAATGTGGTCTCTCGTAAACACATCCAAAGGTATTAGTTGACTATTGTAATTGTATATAACTAATGGTAGATGGTCTCTCGTAAACACATCCAAAGGTATTAGTTGACTATTGTAATTGGTATCACTAATGGAATGTCATCTCTAAATGTAAACACATCCAAAAGGTATTAGTTACTATTGTAATTGGTATCACTAATGGAATGGTCTCTCGTAAACACATCAAAAAGGTATTAGTTGACTATTATAATTGGTATCACTAATGGAATGTAGATGGTCTCTAAATAAACACATCCAAAGGTATTAGTTGACTATTGTAATTGGTATCACTAATGGTAGATGGTCTCTAATAAACACATCCAAAGGTATTAGTTGTACTATTGTAAATCGGTATCACTAATGGAATGATGGTCTCTCGTAAACACATCCAAAAGGTATTAGTTGACTATTGTAATCGGTATCACTAATGGAATGTTGTCTCTCGTAAACACATCAAAGGTATTAGTTTACTATTTATCACTAATGGGTAGATATCTCAAAAAAATCCATCAAATATTAGTTGACTATTGTAATCGGTATCACTAATGGAATGTAGATGGTCTCTCATAAACACATCCAAAGGTATTAGTTTATTATTTAAATCGGTATCACTAATGGAATGTCGTCTATCGTAAACACATCCAAAGGTATTAGTTGACTATTGTAATTGGTATCACTAATGGTAGATGGTCTCTCGTAAAACACATCCAAAGATATTAGTTGACTATTATTGTAATTGGTATTATTAATGGTAGATGGTCTCTCGTACACACATCCAAAGGTATTAGTTGACTATTGTATTCGGTATCGCTAGTGGAATGTCGTCTCTAATAAACACATCAAAAGGTATTAGTTTACTATTTTAATTGGTATCACTAATGGTAGATGTTCTCTCGTAAACACATCCAAAGATATTAGTTGACTAATGTAATTGGTATTACTAATGGTAGATGGTCTTTCGTAAATACATCCAAAGGTATTAGTTGACTATTGTAATCGGTATCACTAATGCAATGTCTCTCGTAAACACATCCAAAGGTATTAATTGACTATTGTAATTGGTATATAACTAATGGAAGATGGTCTCTCGTAAACACATCCAAAAGTATATTAGTTATTATTGTAATTGGTATCACTAATGGAATGTCATCTCTCTAAAACACACATCAAAAGGTATTAGTTGACTATTGTAATTGGTATCACTAATGGTAGATGGTCTCTCGTAAACACATCCAAAAGTTATTAGTTGACTATTGTAATTGGTATATCACTAATGGAAATGGTCTCTCTAAAAACACATCCAAAAGGTATTAGTTGACTATTTTAATTGGTATCACTAATGGAATGGTGTCTCGTAAACACATCCAAAAGGTATTAGTTGACTATTGTAATAGGTATCACTAATGGAATGTATGTCTCTCTCGAAAACACATCCAAAGGTATTAGTTGACTATTGTAATTGGTATCACTAATGGTAGATGGTCTCTAATAAACACATCCAAAGGTATTAGTTGACTATTGTAATCGGTATCACTAATGGAATGTCGTCTCTCGTAAACACATCCAAAGGTATTAGTTGACTATTGTAATCGGTATCACTAATGGAATGTTGTCTCTCGTAAACACATCCAAAGGTATTAGTTGACTATTTTAATCGGTATCACTAATGGTAGATGGTCTCTCGTAATAAACACATCAAAGGTATTAGTTGACTATTGTAATTGGTATCACTAATGGTAATGGTCTCTTTTAAACACATTCAAAAGGTATTAGTTGACTATTGTAATTGGTATCACTAATGGAATGATGGTCTCTCGTAAACACATCCAAAGGTATTAGTTGACTATTGTAATCGGTATCACTAATGGAATGTCGTCTCTCGTAAACACATCAAAAGGTATTAGTTGACTATTGTAATTGGTATCACTAATGGTAGATGGTCTCTCGTAAACACATCAAAAGATATTAGTTGACTATTGTAATTCGGTATCTACTAATGGAATGATGGTCTCTCGTAAACACATCCAAAGGTATTAGTTGACTATTGTAATCGGTATCACTAATGGAATGTCATCTCTCGTAAACACATCCAAAGGTATTAGTTGACTATTGTAATTGGTATCACTAATGGTAGATGATCTCTCGTAAACACATCCAAAGGTATTAGTTGACTATTGTAATCGGTATCACTAATGGAATGTCATCTCTAACTAAACACATCCAAAGGTATTAGTTGACTATTGTAATTGGTATCACTAATGGTAGATAGTCTCTCGTAAACACATCCAAAGTTATTAGTTGACTATTGTAATCGGTATCACTAATGGAAGATGGTCTCTCGTAAACACATCCAAAGGTATTAGTTGACTATTTTAATTGGTATCACTAATGGAATAATCTCTTAAAAAAACACATCCAAAAGGTATTAGTTTACTATTGTAATTGGTATCACTAATGGAAGATCATCTCTTGAAAACACATCCAAAGGTATTAGTTGACTATTGTAATCGGTATCACTAATGGAATGTTGTCTCTCGTAAACACATCCAAAGGTATTAGTTGACTATTGTTTTATCACTAATGGAATGATGGTCTCTAATAAACACATCCAAAGGTATTTAGTTGACTATTGTAATCGGTATCACTAATGGTGGAATGTCATCTCGTAAACACATCCAAAGGTATTAGTTGACTATTGTAATCGGTATCACTAATAGAATGTCGTCTCTCGTAAACACATCAAAATGTATTAGTTGACTATTGTAATTAGAATCACTAATGGTAGATGGTCTCTGGTAAACACATCCAAAGATATTAGTTGACTATTATAATTGGTATCACTAATGGTAGATGGTCTCTCGTAAACACATCCAAAGGTATTAGTTGACTATTGTAATCGGTATCACTAATGGAATGTATGTCTCTCTCGTAAACACATCAAAAGGTATTAGTTGACTATTTTAATTGGTATCACTAATAATGGTAGATGGTCTCTCGTAAACACATCCAAAGGTATTAGTTGACTATTGTAATTGGTATCACTAATGGAATGATGGTCTCTCTAATAAACACATCCAAAGGTATTAGTTGACTATTGTAATTGGTATTACTAATGGGTAGATGGTCTCTAAATAAACACATCCAAAGGTATTAGTTGACTATTGTAATTGGTATCACTAATGGAATGTGGTCTCTAAATAAACACATCCAAAGGTATTAGTTGACTATTTGTAATCGGTATCACTAATGGAATGATGGTCTCTCTAGTAAACACATCCAAAGGTATTAGTTGACTTTTAATTGGTATCACTAATGGAATGATGGTCTCTCGTAAACACATCCAAAGGTATTAGTTGACTATTGTAATTTGGTATCACTAATGGTAGATGGTCTCTCGTAAACACATCCAAATGTATTAGTTGACTATTGTAATCGGTATCACTAATGGAATGATGGTCTCGTAAACACATCCAAAAGGTATTAGTTGACTATTTTAATTGGTATCACTAATGGTAGATGGTCTCTCGTAAACACATCAAAAGGTATTAGTTGACTATTATAATCGGTATCACTAATGGAATGTGGTCTCTCTAAAACACATCCAAAGGTATTAGTTGACTATTGTAATTGGTATCACTAATGGAAGATGGTCTCTAAATAAACACATCCAAAGGTATTAGTTGACTATTGTAATCGGTATCACTAATGGAATGATGGTCTCTCGTAAACACATCCAAAGGTATTAGTTGACTATTGTAATCGGTATCACTAATGGAAATGTTGTCTCTCGTAAACACTATCCAAAGGTATTAGTTGACTATTAATTGGTATCACTAATGGAGATGGTCTCGTAAACACATCAAAAGGTATTAGTTGACTATTGTAATTCGGTATCACTAATGGAATGATGGTCTCCCGTAAACACATCCAAAGGTATTAGTTGACTATTGTAATTGGTATCACTAATGGAATGATGGTCTATCGTAAACACATCCAAAGGTATTAGTTTACTATTGTAATTGGTATCACTAATGGAATGTCATCTCTCGTAAACACATCCAAAGGTATTAGTTGACTATTGTAATTGGTATCATTAATGGTAGATGGTCTCTAAATAAACACATCCAAAGGTATTAGTTGACTATTGTAATTCGGTATCACTAATGGAATGTCGTCTCTCGTAAACACATCCAAAAAGGTATTAATTGACTATTGTAATTGGTATCACTAATGGAATAATCTCTCGTAAACACATCCAAAGATATTAGTTGACTATTGTAATTGGTATCACTAATGGTAGATGGTCTCTCGTAAACACATCCAAAGGTATTAGTTGACTATTGTAATCGGTATCACTAATGGTAGATGGTCTCTCGTAAACACATCCAAAGGTATTAGTTGACTATTGTAATCGGTATCACTAATGGAATGGTCTCTCGTAAACACATCCAAAGATATTAGTTGACTATTGTAATTGGTATCATTAATGGTAGATGGTCTCTCGTAAACACATCCAAAGGTATTAGTTGACTATTGTAATCGGTATCACTAATGGAATGTCGTCTCTCGTAAACACATCCAAAGGTATTAGTTGACTATTGTAATTGGTATCACTAATGGAAGATCATCTCTCGTAAAAAACACATCCAAAGGTATTAGTTGACTATTGTAATTGGTATCACTAATGGAATAGATGGTCTCTCGTAAACACATCCAAAGGTATTAGTTGACTATTGTAATCGGTATCACTAATGGAATGTGGTCTCTCTAATAAACACATCCAAAGGTATTAGTTGACTATTGTAATTGGTATCACTAATGGTAGATGGTCTCTCGTAAACACATCAAAGGTATTAGTTGACTATTGTAATCGGTATCACCTAATGGAATGTCATCTCTCGTAAAACACATCCAAAGGTATTAGTTGACTATTGTAAATGGTATCACTAATGGAATGATGGTCTCTCGTAAACACATCCAAAGGTATTAGTTGACTATTGTAATCGGTATCACTAATGGAATGTCGTCTCTCGTAAACACGTCCAAAGGTATTAGTTGACTATTTTAATTGGTATCACTAATGGTAGATGGTCTCTCGTAAACACATAAAAAGGTATTAGTTGACTATTGTAATCGGTATCACTAATGGAATGTGGTCCCTCGTAAAACACATCCAAAGGTATTAGTTGACTATTGTAATTGGTATCACTAATGGTAGATGGTCTCTAATAAACACATCCAAAGGTATTAGTTACTATTGTAATCGGTATCACTAATGGAATGTGGTCTCTCGTAAAAACACATCCAAAGGTATTAGTTGACTATTGTAATTCGGTATCACTAATGGAATGGAATGTCTCTCGTAAACACATCCAAAGGTATTAGTTTGACTATTGTAATTGGTATTTTAATGGTCTCTCGTAAACACATCAAAGGTATTAGTTGACTATTGTAATTGGTATCACTAATGGTGGAATGTCATCTCCGTAAACACATCCAAAGGTATTAGTTTATTATTGTAATCGGTATCACTAATGGAATGTCGTCTCTAATCGTAATCACATCCAAAAGGTATTAGTTGACTATTGTAATTGGTATCACTAATGGTAGATGGTCTCTCGTAAACACATCCAAAGATATTAGTTGACTATTGTAATTGGTATCACTAATGGTAGATGGTCTCTCGTAAACACATCCAAAGGTATTAGTTGACTATTGTAATCGGTATCACTAATGGAATGATGGTCTCGTAAACACATCCAAAGGTATTAGTTTAACTATTGTAATTGGTATCACTAATGGAATGGTCTCTCGTAAACACATCCAAAAGATATTAGTTGACTATTGTAATTGGTATCACTAATGGAGATGGGTCTCTCGTAAACACATCAAAAGGTATTAGTTGACTATTGTAATCGGTATCACTAATGGAATGTCATCTCTCGTAAACACATCAAAAGGTATTAGTTGACTATTGTAATTTGTATCACTAATGGTAGATGGTGGTCTATCGTAAAACACATCCAAAGATATTAGTTGACTATTGTAATCGGTATCACTAATGGAATGTCGTCTCTCGAATACACATCCAAAGGTATTAGTTGACTATTGTAATTGGTATCACTAATGGTAGATGGTCTCTCGTAAACACATCCAAAGGTATTAGTTGACTATTGTAATCGGTATCACTAATGGAATGTCGTCTCTCGTAAACACATCCAAAGGTATTAGTTGACTATTTTAATTGGTATCACTAATGGTAGATGGTCTCTCGTAAACACATCCAAAGGTATTAGTTTACTATTGTAATCGGTATCACTAATGGAATTCATCTCTTGAATAAACACATCCAAAGGTATTATTAGTTGACTATTGTAATCGGTATCACTAATGGAATGTGGTCTCTCGTAAACACATCCAAAAAATTATTTATTTTATTTTAATTATTAATGGATATCCAAAGGTATTAGTTGACTATTGTAATCGGTATCACTAATGGAATGTGGTCTCTAAAAACACATCATCCAAAGGTATTAGTTTATTATTGTAATTGGTATCACTAATGGAATGATGGTCTCTCGTAAACACATCCAAAGGTATTAGTTGACTATTGTAATTGGTATCACTAATGGTAGATGGTCTCTCGTAAACACATCCAAAGATATTAGTTGACTATTGTAATCGGTATCACTAATGGTAGATGGTCTCTCGTAAACACATCAAAAGGTATTAGTTGACTATTGTAATCGGTATCACTAATGGAATGTCATCTCTCGTAAACACATCCAAAGGTATTAGTTGACTATTGTAATTGGTATCACTAATGGTAGATGGTCTCTCGTAAACACATCCAAAGGTATTAGTTGACTATTGTAATTGGTATCACTAATGGAATGTCGTCTCTCGTAAACACATCCAAAGGTATTAGTTGACTATTGTAATTGGTATCACTAATGGAATGTTGTCTCTCGTAAACACATCCAAAGGTATTAGTTGACTATTTTAATTGGTATCACTAATGGAAGATATCTCTAGTTAAACACATCCAAAGGTATTAGTTAACTATTGTAATTGGTATCACTAATGGAATGGTCTCTCGTAAACACATCCAAAAGGTATTAGTTGATTATTGTAATTGGTATCACTAATGGAAGATGGTCTCTCGTAAACACATCCAAAGGTATTAGTTGACTATTGTAATTGGTATCACTAATGGTAGATGGTCTCTCGTAAACACATCCAAATATATTAGTTGACTATTGTAATTGGTATCACTAATGGTAGATGGTCTCTCGTAAACACATCCAAAGGTATTAGTTGACTATTGTAATCGGTATCACTAATGGAATGTCGTCTCTCGTAAACACATCCAAAGGTATTAGTTGACTATTGTAATTGGTATCACTAATGGTAGATGGTCTATCGTAAACACATCCAAAGGTATTAGTTGACTATTATAATCGGTATCACTGATGGAATGTCGTCTCAAGTAAACACATCCAAAGGTATTAGCTGACTATTGTAATTGGTGGTATTACTAATGGTAGATGGTCTCTCGTAAAACAATCAAAAAGTTATTTAGTTGACTATTGTAATCGGTATCACTAATGGAATGTGGTCTCTCGTAAACACATCAAAAAGGTATTAGTTGACTATTTTAATTGGTATCACTAATGGTATGATGGTCTCTCGTAAACACATCCAAAAGGTATTAGTTGACTATTGTAATCGGTATCACTAATGGAAGATGGTCTCTTAAACACATCCAAAGGTATTAGTTGACTATTGTAATCGGTATCACTAATGGAATGTGGTCTCTCGTAAACACATCCAAAGGTATTAGTTGACTATTTAATTGGGTATCACTAATGGAAGATGGTCTCTATTGTAAACACATCCAACTAATGGAATGTTGTACTCGGTATTGTAATCGGTATCACTAATGGAATATGGAATGTCTATTTTAATAAACACATCCAAAGGTATTAGTTGACTATTGTAATTGGTATCACTAATGGAATGTGGTCTCTCGTAAACACATCAAAAGGTATTAGTTTATTATTGTAATTCGGTATCACTAATGGAATGGTCTCATCGTAACACATCCAAAGGTATTAGTTGACTATTGTAAATGGTATCACTAATGGAATCATAGTCTCTCGTAAACACATCCAAAAGGTATTAGTTGACTATTGTAATTGGTATCACTAATGGTAGATGGTCTCTCGTAAACACATCCAAAGGTATTAGTTGACTATTGTAATCGGTATCACTAATGGAATGTCATCTCTAAATAAACACATCCAAAGGTATTAGTTGACTATTGTAATTTGGTATCACTAATGGTAGATGTGGTCTCGTAAACACATCCAAAAGGTATTAGTTGACTATTGTAATCGGTATCACTAATGGAATGTCAGTCTCTAAATACACACATCAAAGGTATTAGTTGACTATTGTAATTGGTATCACTAATGGTAGATGGTCTCTCGTAAACACATCCAAAGTTATTAGTTGACTATTGTAATTGGTATCACTAATGGAATGATGGTCTCTCTCGTAAACACATCCAAAGGTATTAGTTGACTATTTTAATTGGTATCACTAATGGAAGATGGTCTCTCGTAAACACATCCAAAGGTATTAGTTGACTATTGTAATTGGTATCACTAATGGAATTTCATCTCTTGAAACACATCAAAGGTATTAGTTGACTATTGTAATCGGTATCACTAATGGAATGTTGTCTCTCGTAAACACATCCAAAGGTATTAGTTGACTATTTTAATTGGTATCACTAATGGTAGATGGTCTCTCGTAAACACATCCAAAGGTATTAGTTGACTATTGTAATCGGTATCACTAATGGAATGGTCTCTCGTAAACACATCCAAAGGTATTAGTTGACTATTGTAATCGGTATCACTAATGGTAGATGGTCTCTCGTAAACACATCCAAAGGTATTAGTTGACTATTTTAATTTGTATCACTAATGGTAGATGGTCTCTCTTAAACACATCCAAAGTTATTAGTTGACTATTGTAATCTGTATCACTAATGGAATATCGTCTCTCGTAAACACATCCAAAGGTATTAGTTGACTATTGTAATCGGTATCACTAATGGAATGTCGTCTTTCGTAATCACATCCAAAGGTATTAGTTGACTATTTTAATTGGTATCACTAATGGTAGATGGTCTCTCTTAAACACATCCAAAGGTATTAGTTTACTATTGTAATCTGTATCACTAATGGAATATCGTCTCTCGTAAACACATCCAAAGGTATTAGTTGACTATTGTAATCGGTATCACTAATGGAATGTCATCTCTCATAAACACATCCAAAGGTATTAGTTGACTATTGTAATCGGTATCACTAATGGAATGTCGTCTCTCGTAAACACATCCAAAGGTATTAGTTGACTATTGTAATCGGTATCACTAATGGAATGTCGTCTCTCGTAAACACATCCAAAGGTATTAGTTGACTATTGTAATCGGTATCACTAATGGAAATGTCTCTAAATAAACACATCCAAAAGGTATTAGTTGACTATTGTAATTGGTATCACTAATGGTAGATGGTCTCTCGTAAACACATCCAAAGATATTAGTTGACTATTGTAATCGGTATCACTAATGGAATGTCATCTCTAAAAACATCCAAAAAGGTATTAGTTGACTATTTTAATTGGTATCACTAATGGTAGATGGTCTCTCGTAAACACATCAAAGGTATTAGTTTACTATTATAATTGGTATCACTAATGGAATGTGGTCTCTAAATAAACACATCAAAAGGTATTAGTTGACTATTGTAATTGGTATTACTAATGGTAGATGGTCTCTAATAAACACATCAAAAAGGTATTAGTTGACTATTGTAATCGGTATCACTAATGGAATGGTCTCTCGTAAACACATCCAAAAGGTATTAGTTGACTATTGTAATTCGGTATCACTAATGGAATGTTGTCTCTCGTAAACACATCCAAAAGGTATTAGTTGACTAGTTGTATTATAATGGAATGTATCTCTCTAAGTATATCCAAAGGTATTAGTTGACTATTGTGTCGGTATCACTAATGGAATGATGGTCTCTAAATAAACACATCCAAAGGTATTAGTTTATTATTGTAATCGGTATCACTAATGGAATGATGGTCTCGTAATCACATCCAAAGGTATTAGTTGACTATTGTAATTGGTATCACTAATGGTAGATGGTCTCTCGTAAACACATCCAAAGATATTAGTTGACTATTGTAATTGGTATCATTAATGGTAGATGGTCTCTCGTAAACACATCCAAAGGTATTAGTTGACTATTGTAATCGGTATCACTAATGGAATGTCGTCTCTCGAAAACACATCCAAAGGTATTAGTTGACTATTGTAATTGGTATCACTAATGGTAGATGGTCTCTCGTAAACACATCCAAAGATATTAGTTGACTATTTTAATTGGTATCACTAATGGTAGATGGTCTCTCGTAAACACATCCAAAGGTATTAGTTGACTATTGTAATCGGTATCACTAATGGAATGTCGTCTCTCGTAAACACATCCAAAGGTATTAGTTGACTATTGTAATTGGTATCACTAATGGTAGATGGTCTATCGTAAACACATCCAAAGGTATTAGTTGACTATTGTAATCGGTATCACTAATGGAATGTCATCTCTCGAAAACACATCCAAAGGTATTAGTTGACTATTGTAATTGGTATCACTAATGGAAGATGGTCTCTCGTAAACACATCCAAAGTTATTAGTTGACTATTGTAATCGGTATCACTAATGGAATGTCGTCTCTCGTAAACACATCCAAAGGTATTAGTTAACTATTTTAATTGGTATCACTAATGGTAGATGGTGTCTCGTAAACACATAAAAAGGTATTAGTTTACTATTGTAATTGGTATCACTAATGGAATGTCATCTCTCTAAAACACATCCAAAGGTATTAGTTGACTATTGTAATTGGTATATCACTAATGGTAGATGGTCTCTAATAAACACATCCAAAGGTATTAGTTGACTATTAAATCGGTATCACTAATGGAATGTCGTCTCTCGTAAACACATCCAAAGGTATTAGTTGACTATTGTAATTGGTATCACTAATGGAATGTTGTCTCTCGTAAACACATCCAAAGGTATTAGTTGACTATTGTAATCGGTATCACTAATGGAATGATAGTCTCTATTGTAAACACATCAAAAAGGTATTAGTTGACTATTGTAAACATATCACTAATGGTAATGGTCTATTTTAAACACATCCAAAAGGTATTAGTTGACTATTGTAATTCGGTATCACTAATGGAAGATGGTCTCGTAAACACATCCAAAGGTATTAGTTTACTATTGTAAATGGTATCACTAATGGAAGATGGTCTCTCGTAAACACATCCAAAGGTATTAGTTGACTATTGTAATTGGTATCACTAATGGAATGATGGTCTCTCGTAAACACATCTAAAATATTATTAGTTGACTATTGTAATTGGTATCACTAATGGTAGATGGTGGTCTCTCGTAAACACATCCAAAGGTATTAGTTGACTATTGTAATTCGGTATCACTAATGGAATGTCATCTCTCTAAATAAACACATCCAAAGGTATTAGTTGACTATTGTAATTGGTATCACTAATGGTAGATGGTCTCTCGTAAACACATCCAAAAGATATTAGTTGTTTATTGTAATCGGTATCACCAATGGAATGATGGTCTCTCGTAAACACATCCAAAGGTATTAGTTGACTATTGTAATTGGTATCACTAATGGAAGATAGTCTCTTCGTAAACACATCAAAAGGTATTAGTTGACTATTGTAATTGGTATCACTAATGGAATGATGGTCTCTCTCGTAAACACATCCAAAGGTATTAGTTGACTATTTTAATTGGTATCACTAATGGAATATATGGTGTCTCGTAAAACACATCAAAAGGTATTAGTTGACTATTGTAATCGGTATCACTAATGGAATGTGGTCTCTTGAATAAACACATCCAAAGGTATTAGTTGACTATATTAATCGGTATCACTAATGGAATGTGGTCTCTCTCGTAAACACATCCAAAGGTATTAGTTGACTATTGTAATTGGTATCACTAATGGGTATTGTCTCTAAAGTAAACACATCAAAAGGTATTAGTTGACTATTGTAATCGGTATCACTAATGGAATGGTCTCCGTAAACACATCAAAAGGTATTAGTTTATTATTGTAATCGGTATCACTAATGGAATGGTCTCTCGTAAACACATCCAAAGGTATTAGTTGACTATTGTAATTGGTATCACTAATGGAAGATGGTCTCTCGTAAACACATCCAAAGATATTAGTTGACTATTGTAATTGGTATCACTAATGGTAGATGGTGTCTCGTAAACACATCAAAAGGTATTTAGACTATTATTGTAATGGTATCACTAATGGAATGTCGTCTCTCGTAAACACATCCAAAGGTATTAGTTGACTATTTTAATTGGTATCACTAATGGTAGATGGTGTCTCTCGTAAACACATCAAAAAGGTATTAGTTTACTATTGTAATCGGTATCACTAATGGAATGGTCTCTCGTAAACACATCAAAGGTATTAGTTGACTATTGTAATTGGTATCACTAATGGTAGATGGTCTCTAATAAACACATCCAAAGGTATTAGTTGTACTATTGTAATTGGTATCACTAATGGAATGTGGTCTCGTAAACACATCCAAAGGTATTAGTTGACTATTGTAATCGGTATCACTAATGGAATGTTGTCTCGTCGTAAAACACATCCAAAGGTATTAGTTGACTATTGTAATTCGGTATCACTAATGGAATGTGGTCTCTCGTAAACACATCCAAAGGTATTAGTTGACTATTGTAATTTGGTATCACTAATGGAAGATGGTCTATCGTAAACACATCCAAAGGTATTAGTTGACTATTGTAATCGGTATCACTAATGGAATGGTCTCATAAACACATCCAAAGGTATTAGTTGACTATTTTAATTGGTATGGTATCACTAATGGTAGATGGTCTCTCGTAAACACATCAAAAGTATTAGTTGACTATTATAATCGGTATCACTAATGGAATGTAGTCTCTCGTAAACACATCCAAAGGTATTAGTTGACTATTGTAATTGGTATCACTAATGGTAGATGGTCTCTCATAAAAACATCCAAAAGGTATTAGTTGACTATTGTAATCGGTATCACTAATGGAATGTCGTCTCTCGTAAACACATCCAAAGGTATTAGTTGACTATTGTAATTGGTATCACTAATGGAATGTTCTCTAAAAAAACACATCCAAAGGTATTAGTTGACTATTGTAATTATCACTTGGAATGGGTAAACACATCCAAAGGTATTAGTTGACTATTGTAATCGGTATCACTAATGGAATGTATGGTCTCCCATAAACACATCCAAAGGTATTAGTTGACTATTGTAATCGGTATCACTAATGGAATGTGGTCTCTTGTAAACACATCCAAAAAGGTATTAGTTGACTATTGTAATTGGTATCACTAATGGAATGTCTCTCGTAAACACATCCAAAGATATTAGTTGACTATTGTAATTGGTATCATTAATGGTAGATGGTCTCGTAAACACATCAAAGGTATTAGTTGACTATTGTAATCGGTATCACTAATGAAATATGGTCTCTCGTAAAACACATCCAAAGGTATTAGTTGACTATTGTAATTGGTATCACTAATGGAATGATGGTCTGGTAAACACATCCAAAAGGTATTAGTTGACTATTGTAATTGGTATCACTAATGGTAGATGGTCTCTCGTAAACACATCCAAAGGTATTAGTTGACTATTGTAATCGGTATCACTAATGGAATGATGGTCTATCGTAAACACATCCAAAGGTATTAGTTGACTATTGTAAATGGTATCACTAATGGAATGTCGGTCTCTCGTAAACACATCCAAAAGTATTATTAGTTGACTATTGTAATCGGTATCACTAATGGTAGATGGTCTCTCGTAAACACATCCAAAAGGTATTAGTTGACTATTGTAATCGGTATCACTAATGGAATGTGGTCTCTAAAACACATCCAAAGGTATTAGTTGACTATTGTAATTTGTACAACTAATGGTAGATGGTCTCTAAATCGTAAACACATCAAAAGATATTAGTTGACTATTGTAATCGGTATCACTAATGGAATGTGGTCTCTCGTAAACACATCCAAAGGTATTAGTTGACTATTGTAATTGGTATCACTAATGGTAGATGGTCTCTTCGTAAACAAATCCAAAGTTATTAGTTGACTATTGTAATCGGTATCACTAATGGAATGTGGTCTCTCTCGTAAACACATCCAAAGGTATTAGTTAACTATTTTAATTGGTATCACTAATGGTAATGGTGTCTCGTAAACACATCCAAAGGTATTAGTTTACTATTGTAATCGGTATCACTAATGGAAATTTCATCTCTTGTAAACACATCCAAAGGTATTAGTTGACTATTGTAATTCGGTATCACTAATGGAATGTTGTCTCTCGTAAACACATCCAAAGGTATTAGTTGACTATTTAATGATGGTATATCAAAGGTATTAGTTGACTATTGTAATCGGTATCACTAATGGAATATCTCTCCCGTAAAACATCCAAAGGTATTAGTTTATTATTGTAATCGGTATCACTAATGGAATGGTCTATCGTAATCACATCCAAAGGTATTAATTGACTATTGTAATTGGTATCACTAATGGAATGTCTCTCGTAAACACATCCAAAAGATATTAGTTGACTATTGTAATTGGTATCACTAATGGTAGATGGTGTCTCGTAAACACATCAAAAGGTTTTAGTTGACTATTGTAATCGGTATCACTAATGGAATGTCTCTCTCGTAAACACATCAAAAGGTATTAGTTAGCTATTTTAATTGGTATCACTAATGGTAGATGGTCTCTAAATAAACACATCAAAAGGTATTAGTTGACTATTGTAATCGGTATCACTAATGGAATGTCGTCTCTCGTAAACACATCCAAAGGTATTTAGTTGACTATTGTAATTGGTATTACTAATGGTAGATGATCTCTAATAAACACATCCAAAGGTATTAGTTACTATTGTAATTGGTATCACTAATGGAATGGTCTCTCGTAAACACATCCAAAGGTATTAGTTGACTATTGTGTCGGTATCACTAATGGAAGATGGTCTCTCGTAAACACATCCAAAGGTATTAGTTGACTAATTGGTATCACTAATGGAATGTCGTCTCTAAGTAAACACATCAAAGGTATTAGTTGACTATTGTAATTTGGTATATCACTAATGGTAGATGGTCTATCGTAAACACATCCAAAGGTATTAGTTGACTATTGTAATCGGTATCACTAATGGAATATCATCTCTCGTAAACACATCAAAGGTATTAGTTAACTATTTTAATTGGTATCACTAATGGTAGATGGTGTCTCGTAAACACATCAAAAAGGTATTAGTTTACTATTATAATTCGGTATCACTAATGGAATGTCGTCTCTCGTAAACACATCCAAAGGTATTAGTTGACTATTGTAATTGGTATTACTAATGGAAGATGGTCTCTAATAAACACATCCAAAGGTATTAGTTGACTATTGTAATTGGTATCACTAATGGAATGTGGTCTCTCGTAAACACATCAAAGGTATTAGTTGACTATTGTAATTGGTATCACTAATGGAATGTTGTCTCTAAATAAACACATCCAAAGGTATTAGTTTATTATTTTAATTATCAAAGGTTAATGGTAATGTGGTCTGTAGTAATCATCATGGAATGTCGTCTCCCATAAACATGTCCAAAGGTATTAGTTTATTATTGTAATCGGTATCACTAATGGAATGTGGATCTATCGTAATCACATCCAAAGGTATTAGTTGACTATTGTAATTGGTATCACTAATGGAATGGTCTCTCTCGTAAACACATCCAAAGATATTAGTTGTTATTATTGTAATCGGTATCACTAATGGAATGTCATCTCTCGAAAACACATCCAAAGGTATTAGTTGACTATTGTAATTGGTATCACTAATGGTAGATGGTCTCTCGTAAACAAATCCAAAGTTATTAGTTGACTATTGTAATTGGTATCACTAATGGAATGTCGTCTCTCGTAAACACATCCAAAGGTAAAGGTATTATTTAACTATTTTAATTGGTATTAGTTAATGGTATATAATGGAATCTCGTAAACACATCCAAAGGTATTAGTTTACTATTGTAATCGGTATCACTAATGGAAGATCATCTCTTGTAAACACATCCAAAGGTATTAGTTGACTATTGTGTCGGTATCACTAATGGAATGTTGTCTCTCGTAAAACACATCCAAAGGTATTAGTTTGACTATTTTAATTGGTATCACTAATGGAATGTAGTCTCTACTAAACACATCCAAAGGTATTAGTTGACTATTATAATTGGTATCACTAATGGAATATGGTCTCCCGTAAACACATCCAAAAGGTATTAGTTTATTATTGTAATCGGTATCACTAATGGAATGTCGTCTATCGTAATCACATCCAAAGGTATTAGTTGACTATTGTAATTGGTATCACTAATGGTAGATGGTCTCTCGTAAACACATCCAAAGATATTAGTTGACTATTGTAATTGGTATCACTAATGGTAGATGGATGGTCTCGTAAACACATCAAAAGGTTTTAGTTGACTATTGTAATCGGTATCACTAATGGAATGTGGTCTCTCTCTCGTAAACACATCCAAAAGGTATTAGTTGACTATTTTAATTGGTATCACTAATGGTAGATGGTGTCTCGTAAACACATCCAAAGGTATTAGTTTACTATTGTAATCGGTATCACTAATGGAATGTCGTCTCTCGTAAACACATCCAAAGGTATTAGTTGACTATTGTAATTGGTATTACTAATGGAATGATGATCTCTAATAAACACATCCAAAGGTATTAGTTGACTATTGTAATTGGTATCACTAATGGAATGATGTCTCTCTCGTAAAAACACATCCAAAGGTATTAGTTGACTATTGTAATTCGGTATCACTAATGGAATGTTGTCTCTCGTAAACACATCCAAAGGTATTAGTTGACTATTTAATTGGTATCACTAATGGAATGTCGTCTCTCAAAAACACATCCAAAGGTATTAGTTGACTATTGTAATTTGTATCACTAATGGTAGATGGTCTCTCGTAAACACATCCAAAATATTAGTTGACTATTGTAATTGGTATCACTAATGGGAATGTCATCGTAAACACATCAAAGGTATTAGTTGACTATTTTAATTGGTATCACTAATGGTAGATGGTCTCTCGTAAACACATCAAAAGGTATTAGTTTACTATTATAATCGGTATCACTAATGGAATGTCGTCTCTCGTAAACACATCCAAAGGTATTAGTTGACTATTGTAATTGGTATCACTAATGGTAGATGGTCTCTAATAAACACATCCAAAAGGTATTAGTTACTACTATTGTAATCGGTATCACTAATGGAATGTCGTCTCTCGTAAACACATCCAAAGGTATTAGTTGACTATTGTAATCGGTATCACTAATGGAAGATTGTCTCGTAAACACATCAAAGGTATTAGTTTGATTATTTTAATCGGTATCTAAATGGAATTAGTTGTCTATTGTAAACACATCCAAAAGGTATTAGTTGACTATTGTAGTGGAATAATGGTAGATGGTCTCATAAACATGTCCAAAGGTATTAGTTGACTATTGTAATCGGTATCACTAATGGAATGTATCTCTCATCGTAAACACATCCAAAGGTATTAGTTGACTATTGTAATTGGTATCACTAATGGTAGATGGTCTCTCGTAAACACATCCAAAGATATTAGTTGACTATTGTAATCGGTATCACTAATGGAAGATGGTCTCTCGTAAACACATCAAAGGTAAAGGTATTAGTTGACTATTGTAATCGGTATCACTAATGGAATGATGGTCTCTCGTAATCACATCCAAAAGGTATTAGTTAACTATTGTAATTGGTATCACTAATGGAATGATGGTCTCTCGTAAACACATCCAAAGATATTAGTTGACTATTGTAATTGGTATCACTAATGGTAGATGGTCTCGTAAAACACATCCAAAAGGTATTAGTTGACTATTGTAATCGGTATCACTAATGGAATGATGGTCTCGTAAACACATCCAAAGGTATTAGTTGACTATTGTAATTGGTATCACTAATGGTAGATGGTCTCTCTCGTAAACACATCCAAAGGTATTATTAGTTGACTATTGTAATCGGTATCATTAATGGAATGATGGTCTCTAAATGTAAACACATCCAAAGGTATTAGTTGACTATTGTAATTGGTATCACTAATGGAATGTGGTCTCTCGTAATCACATCCAAAGGTATTAGTTGACTATTGTAATTGGTATCACTAATGGAATAATGGTCTCTAAATAAACACATCAAAGATATTAGTTGACTATTGTAATTGGTATTACTAATGGTAGATGGTCTCTCGTAAACACATCCAAAGGTATTAGTTGACTATTGTAATCGGTATCACTAATGGAATGTCGTCTCTAAAGTAAACACATCAAAGGTATTAGTTGACTATTTGTAATTTGTATAACTAATGGTAGATGTCATCTCTATCGTAAACACATCCAAAGATATTAGTTGACTATTGTAATTGGTATCACTAATGGAATGTCATCTCTCTTAAACACATCCAAAGGTATTAGTTGACTATTGTAAATGGTATCACTAATGGTAGATGGTCTCTCGTAAACACATCCAAAGTTATTAGTTGACTATTGTAATCGGTATCACTAATGGAATGTCGTCTCTCGTAAACACATCCAAAGGTATTAGTTTAACTATTTTAATTGGTATCACTAATGGTAGATGGTGTCTCGTAAACACATAAAAAGGTATTAGTTTACTATTGTAATCGGTATCACTAATGGAATGTCGTCTCTCTAAAACACATCCAAAGGTATTTGTTGACTATTGTAATTGGTATTACTAATGGTAGATGGTCTCTAATAATAACATCCAAAGGTATTAGTTGACTATTATTGTAATCGGTATCACTAATGGAATGATGGTCTCTAAAAAACATCCAAAGGTATTAGTTGACTATTGTAATCGGTATCACTAATGGAATGTTGTCTCTCGTAAACACATCAAAGGTATTAGTTGACTATTTATTTGGTATATTAATGGAAGATGGTCTCTCGTAAACACATCAAAGGTATTAGTTGACTATTGTAATTGGTATCACTAATGGAAATGTCTCCCGTAAACATGTCCAAAAGGTATTAGTTTATTATTGTAATCGGTATCACTAATGGAATGTCATCTATCGTAAATCACATCAAAAGGTATTAGTTGGCTATTGTAAATGGTATCACTAATGGTGGAATGGTCTCTCTAAAAACACATCAAAAAATATTATTAGTTGACTATTGTAATTGGTATTATAAATGGTAGATGGTCTCTCGTAAACACATCAAAAGTATTATTAGTTGACTAGTGTAATCGGTATCACTAATGGAATGTCGTCTCTCGTAAACATATCCAAAGGTATTAGTTGACTATTGTAATTGGTATCACTAATGGTAGATGGTCTCTCGTAAACACATCCAAAGATATTAGTTGACTATTGTAATTGGTATCACTAATGGTAGATGGTCTCTCGTAAACACATCCAAAGGTATTAGTTGACTATTGTAATCGGTATCACTAATGGAATGTCATCTCTCGTAAACACATCCAAAGGTATTAGTTGACTATTGTAATTGGTATCACTAATGGTAGATGGTCTATCGTAAACACATCCAAAGATATTAGTTGACTATTGTATTCGATATCACTAATGGAATGTCGTCGGTCGTAAACACATCCAAAGGTATTAGTTGACTATTGTAATTGGTATTACTAATGGTAGATGGTCTCTCGTAAACAAATCCAAAGTTATTAGTTGACTATTGTAATCGGTATCACTAATGGAATGTCGTCTCTCGTAAACACGTCCAAAGGTATTAGTTAACTATTTTAATTGGTATCACTAATGGTATATGGTGTCTCGTAAACACATCCAAATGTATTAGTTTACTATTGTAATCGGTATCACTAATGGAAATCATCTCTCTTGAAACACATCCAAAGGTATTAGTTGACTATTGTAATCGGTATCACTAATGGAATGTTGTCTCTCGTAAACACATCCAAAGGTATTATTAGTTATTGGTATCACTATTTGGAATTAATCGAAAAACATCCAAAGGTATTAGTTGACTATTGTAATCGGTATCAATAATGGAATGGTCTCCGTAAACATGTCCAAAGGTATTAGTTTATTATTGTAATCGGTATCACTAATGGAATGTCGTCTATCGTAATCACATCAAAGGTATTAGTTGACTATTGTAATTGGTATCACTAATGGTTGATGGTCTCTCGTAAACACATCCAAAGATATTAGTTGACTATTGTAATTGGTATCACTAATGGTAGATGGTCTCTCGTAAACACATCAAAAGGAATTAGTTTACTATTGTAATCGGTATCACTAATGGAATGTCATCTCTCTAATACACATCCAAAGGTATTTAGTTGACTATTGTAATTGGTATTACTAATGGAATAGATGATCTCTAATAAACACATCAAAAGGTATTAGTTGTACTATTGTAATTGGTATATCACTAATGGAATGTGGTCTCTCGTAAACACATCCAAAAGGTATTTGTTGACTATTGTAATTCGGTATCACTAATGGAATGTTGTCTCTCTCGTAAACACATCCAAAGGTATTAATTGACTATTTTAATTGGTATTTTAATGGAAATGGTATTAAAACACATCCAAAAGGTATTAGTTGACTATTGTAATCGGTATCACTAATGGAATGTAGATCTCTCGTAAACACATCAAAAGGTATTAGTTTATTATTGTAATCGGTATCACTAATGGAATGTCGTCTATCGTAATCACATCCAAAGGTATTAGTTGACTATTGTAATTGGTATCACTAATGGTAGATGGTCTCTCGTAAACACATCCAAAGATATTAGTTGACTATTGTAATCGGTATTACTAATGGTAGATGGTCTCTCGTAAACACATCCAAAGGTATTAGTTGACTATTGTAATCGGTATCACTAATGGAATGTCATCTCTGTAAACACATCCAAAGGTATTAGTTGACTATTGTAATTTGGTACAACTAATGGTAGATGGTCTATCGTAAAAACACATCCAAAGATATTAGTTGACTATTGTAATCGGTATCACCAATGGAATGTCATCTCTAATAAACACATCCAAAGGTATTAGTTGACTATTGTAATTGGTATCACTAATGGTAGATGGTCTCTTCGTAAACAAATCCAAAAGTTATTAGTTGACTATTGTAATCGGTATCACTAATGGAATGTCCTCTCTCGTAAACACATCCAAAGGTATTAGTTAACTATTTTAATTGGTATCACTAATGGTATATGGTGTCTCGTAAACACATCCAAAGGTATTAGTTTACTATTGTAATCGGTATCACTAATGGAATTTCATCTCTTGAAAACACATCCAAAGGTATTAGTTGACTATTGTAATCGGTATCACTAATGGAATGTTGTCTCTCGTAAACACATCCAAAGGTATTAGTTGACTATTTTAATTGGTATCACTAATGGAAGATCCAAAGGTAAACACAGTTATTAGTTGACTATAATAATCGGTATCACTAATGGAAGATGGTCTCTCCGTAAACATGTCCAAAGGTATTAGTTGACTATTGTAATCGGTATCACTAATGGAATGTCGTCTCTCGTAATCACATCCAAAGGTATTAGTTGACTACTATTGTAATTGGTATCACTAATGGTATGATGGTCTCTCGTAAACACATCCAAAGATATTAGTTGACTATTGTAATCGGTATCACTAATGGAATGGTGTCTCGTAAACACATCAAAAGGTTATTAGTTGACTATTGTAATCGGTATCACTAATGGAATGTCATCTCTCGTAAACACATCCAAAGGTATTAGTTACTATTTTAATTGGTATCACTAATGGTAGATGGTGTCTCGTAAACACATCAAAAGGTATTAGTTTACTATTGTAATCGGTATCACTAATGGAATGTCGTCTCTCGTAAACACATCCAAAGGTATTAGTTGACTATTGTAATTGGTATTACTAATGGAATGTAGATGGTCTCTAATAAACACATCCAAAGGTATTAGTTTACTATTGTAATTGGTATCACTAATGGAATGTGGTCTCTCGTAAACACATCCAAAGGTATTAGTTGACTATTGTAATTCGGTATCACTAATGGAATGTTGTCTCGTAAACACATCAAAGGTATTAGTTGATTATTGTAATTAGTTGTATTTTAATGGATATTCAAAGGTATTAGTTGACTATTGTAATCGGTATCACTAATGGAATGTCGTCTCCGTAAACATGTCCAAAGGTATTAGTTTATTATTGTAATTGGTATCACTAATGGAAGATGGTCTCTCGTAATCACATCCAAAGGTATTAATTGACTATTGTAATTGGTATCACTAATGGAAGATGGTCTCTCGTAAACACATCCAAAGATATTAATTGACTATTGTAATCGGTATTATTAATGGTAGATGGTCTTTTCGTAAACACATCCAAAGGTATTAGTTGACTATTTTAATCGGTATCACTAATGGAATGTGGTCTCTCGTAATCACATCCAAAGGTATTAGTTAACTATTGTAATTGGTATCACTAATGGAAGATGGTCTCTCTCCAAAGGTAAACACATCCAAAGATATTAGTTGACTATTTTAATTGGTATCACTAATGGTATATGGTCTCTCTCGTAAACACATCAAAGGTATTAGTTGACTATTGTAATCGGTATCACTAATGGAATGTTGTCTCTCGTAAACACATCCAAAGGTATTAGTTGACTATTTTAATCGGTATCACTAATGGAAGATGGTCTCCGTAAACAGTTGACTATTATTAGTTGGTATGTAATAGTGGAATCACTAATGGAATGGTAAAAATGTCCAATCAAAGGTATTAGTTTATTATTGTAATCGGTATCACTAATGGAAGATGGTCTCATCGTAAACACATCCAAAGGTATTAATTGACTATTGTAATTGGTATCACTAATAATGGAGATGGTTATCGTAAACACATCAAAGATATTAGTTGACTATTGTAATTGGTATTATTAATGGAAGATGGTCTCTCGTAAATACATCCAAAGGTATTAGTTGACTATTGTAATGTCGGTATCACTAATGGAATGTCGTCTCTCGTAAACACATCCAAAGGTATTAGTTGACTATTGTAATTGGTATCACTAATGGAATAGATGGTCTCTCGTAAACTAATCAAAGATATTAGTTGACTATTGTAATGGTATTATTAATGGAAGATGGTCTCTCGTAAACACATCCAAAGGTATTAGTTGACTATTGTAATCGGTATCACTAATGGAATGTCGTCTCTCGTAATCACATCCAAAGGTATTAATTAACTATTGTAATTGGTATCACTAATGGCAGATGGTCTCTCGTAAACACATCAAAGATATTAGTTGACTATTGTAATTGGTATTACTAATGGTAGATGGTCTCTCGTAAACACATCCAAAGGTATTAGTTGACTATTGTAATCGGTATCACTAATGGAATGTGTCTCTCGTAAACACATCCAAAGGTATTATTGACTATTGTAATTTGTATAACTAATGGTAGATGGTCTATCGTAAACACATCAAAGATATTAGTTGACTATTGTAATCGGTATCACTAATGGAATGTCATCTCGTAAACACATCCAAAAGGTATTAGTTGACTATTGTAAATGGTATCACTAATGGTAGATGGTCTCTCGTAAACACATCCAAAGTTATTAGTTGACTATTGTAATCGGTATCACTAATGGAATACGGAATGTCTCTCGTAAACACATCAAAAGGTATTAGTTAACTATTTTAATTGGTATCACTAATGGTAGATGGTGTCTCTAAAAACACATAAAAAGGTATTAGTTTACTATTGTAATCGGTATCACTAATGGAATGTAAATCCCTCGAATAAACACATCCAAAGGTATTTGTTGACTATTGTAATTGGTATTACTAATGGTAGATGGTCTCTAATAATAACATCCAAAGGTATTAGTTGACTATTGTAATCGGTATCACTAATGGAATGATGATCTCTCGTAAACACATCCAAAGGTATTAGTTGACTATTATTCGGTATCACTAATGGAATGTTGTCTCTAAATTGTAAACACATCTAATGGTATTAGTTGACTATTTTAAACACATCCAAAGGTATTAGTTGACTATTGTAATCGGTATCACTAATGGAATGTGGTCTCTCGTAAAACACATCCAAAAGGTATTAGTTTATTATTGTAATCGGTATCACTAATGGAATGTCGTCTATCGTAAACACATCCAAAGGTATTAATTGACTATTGTAAATGGTATCACTAATGGTAGATGGTCTCTAAGTAAACACATCTAAAGATATTAGTTGACTATTGTAATCGGTATTATAAATGGTAGATGGTCTCGTAAACACATCCAAAGGTATTAGTTGACTATTGTAATTGGTATCACTAATGGAATGTCGTCTCTCGTAATCATATCCAAAGGTATTAATTAACTATTGTAATTGGTATCACTAATGGAATGATGGTCTCGTAAACACATCCAAAGATATTAGTTGACTATTGTAATTGGTATCACTAATGGTAGATGGTCTCTCGTAAACACATCCAAAGGTATTAGTTGACTATTGTAATCGGTATCACTAATGGAATGTCATCTCTCGTAAACACATCCAAAGGTATTAATTGACTATTGTAATTTGTATAACTAATGGTAGATGGTCTATCGTAAACACATCCAAAGATAATAGTTGACTATTGTAATCGGTATCACCAATGGAATGTCATCCCTCGAATACACGTCCAAAGGTATTAGTTGACTATTGTAATTGGTATTACTAATGGTAGATGGTCTCTCGTAAACAAATCCAAAGTTATTAGTTGACTATTGTAATCGGTATCACTAATGGAATGTCGTCTCTCGTAAACACGTCCAAAGGTATTAGTTAACTATTTTAATTGGTATCACTAATGGTATATGGTGTCTCGTAAACACATCCAAATGTATTAGTTTACTATTGTACTCGGTATCACTAATAGAATTTCATCTCTTGAATACACATCCAAAGGTATTAGTTGACTATTGTAATCGGTATCACTAATGGAATGTTGTCTCTCGTAAACACATCCAAAGGTATTAGTTGACTATTAGATATCCAAACTATTAGTTACTATTGTAATCGGTATCACTAGTGGAATGTCGCCTCCCGTAAACATGTCCAAAGGTATTAGTTTATTATTGTAATCGGTATCACTAATGGAATGTCGTCTATCGTAATCACATCCAAAGGTATTAATTGGCTATTGTAATTGTTATCACTAATGGTTGACAGTCTCTCGTAAACACATCCAAAGATATTAGTTGACTATTGTAACTGGTATCACTAATGGTAGATGGTGTCTCGTAAACACATCAAAAGGTATTAGTTGACTATTGTAATCGGTATCACTAATGGAATGTCGTCTCTCGTAAACACGTCCAAAGGTATTAGTTAGCTATTTTAATTGGTATCACTAATGGTAGATGGTGTCTCGTAAACACATCAAAAGGAATTAGTTTACTATTGTAATCGATATCACCAATGGAATGTCATCCCTCGAATACACTTCCAAAGGTATTTGTTGACTATTGTAATTGGTATTACTAACGGTAGATGATCTCTAATAAACACATCCAAAGGTATTAGTGTACTATTGTAATTGGTATCACTAATGGAATGTCGTCTCTCGTAAACACATCCAAAGGTATTAGTTGACTATTGTAATCGGTATCACTAATGGAATGTTGTCTCTCGCAAACATATCCAAAGGTATTAATTGACTATTTTAATCGGTATTCAAAGGTATTAGTTGACTATTGTAATCGGTATCACTAGTGGAATGGTCTCTAAAAAAACATCCAAAGGTATTAGTTTATTATTGTAATCGGTATCACTAATGGAATGTCGTCTATCGTAATCACATCCAAAGGTATTAATTGGCTATTGTAAATGGTATCACTAATGGTAGACAGTCTCTCGTAAACACATCTAAAGATATTAGTTGACTATTGTAACTGGTATTACTAATGGTAGATGGTCTCTCGTAAACACATCCAAAGGTATTAGTTGACTATTGTAATCGGTATCACTAATGGAATGTCATCTCTCGTAAACACATCCAAAGGTATTAATTGACTATTGTAATTTGTACAACTAATGGTAGATGGTCTATCGTAAACACATCCAAAGATAATAGTTGACTATTGTAATCGGTATCACCAATGGAATGTCATCTCCCGTAAACACATCAAAGGTATTAGTTGACTATTGTAATTGGTATTACTAATGGTAGATGGTCTCTCGTAAACAAATCCAAAGTTATTAGTTGACTATTGTAATCGGTATCACTAATGGATGATCGTCTAAGTAAACACATCCAAAGGTATTAGTTAACTATTTTAATTGGTATCACTAATGGTATATGGTGTCTCGTAAACACATCTAAAGGTATTAGTTTACTATTGTAATTGGTATCACTAATGGAATTTCATCTCTTGAAAACACATCAAAAAGGTATTAGTTGACTATTGTAATTGGTATCACTAATGGAATGTTGTCTCTTGTAAAACACATCCAAAGGTATTATTAGTTATTTTATTTTAATGATATGGTCTCTAAATAAACACATCCAAAGGTATTAGTTGACTGTAATCGGTATCACTAATGGAATGTGTCTAGTAAACATGTCCAAAGGTATTAGTTGATTATTGTAATCGGTATCACTAATGGAATGATGGTATCGTAAATCACATCCAAAGGTATTAGTTGACTATTGTAATTGGTATCACTAATGGTAGATGGTCTCTCGTAAACACATCCAAAGGTATTAGTTGACTATTTTAATTGGTATCACTAATGGTAGATGGTCTCTCGTAAACACATCAAAAGGTATTAGTTGACTATTGTAATTGGTATCACTAATGGAATGTCGTCTCTCGTAAACACATCCAAAGGTATTAGTTGACTATTTTAATTGGTATCACTAATGGTAGATGGTCTCTCGTAAACACATCAAAAGGTATTAGTTTACTATTGTAATCGGTATCACTAATGGAATGTCGTCTCTCGTAAAACACATCCAAAGGTATTTATTTGTTGACTATTGTAATTGGTATTACTAATGGAAGATGATCTCTAATAAACACATCCAAAGGTATTAGTTACTATTGTAATTGGTATCACTAATGGAATGATGGTCTCTAAATAAACACATCCAAAGGTATTAGTTGACTATTGTAATTCGGTATCACTAATGGAATGTTGTCTCTCATAAACACATCCAAAGGTATTAGTTGACTATTTTAATCACTAATGGTAGATATTCAAAGGTATTAGTTGACTATTGTAATCGGTATCACTAATGGAATGTAAGTCTCCCGTAAACACATCCAAAGGTATTAGTTTATTATTGTAATTGGTATCACTAATGGAATGTGGTCTATCGTAAACACATCCAAAGGTATTAGTTGGCTATTGTAATTGGTATACTAATGGAATGATGGTCTCGTAAACACATCCAAAGATATTAGTTGACTATTATAATTGGTATTATTAATGGTAGATGGTCTTTCGTAAACACATCCAAAGGAATTAGTTGACTATTTTAATCGGTATCACTAATGGAATGATCGTCTCTCGTAATCACATCCAAAGGTATTATTAATTAACTATTGTAATTGGTATCACTAATGGAGATGGTCTCTCATAAACACATCCAAAGATATTAGTTGACTATTTTAATTGGTATTACTAATTGGTATCACTAATGGTGGTCTATAAATAAACACATCCAAAGATATTAGTTGACTATTGTAATTGGTATTATTAATGGTAGATGGTCTCTCGTAAACACATCCAAAGGTATTAGTTGACTATTGTAATCGGTATCACTAATGGAATGTCGTCTCTCGTAAACACATCCAAAGGTATTAGTTGACTATTGTAATTGGTATCACTAATGGTAGATGGTCTCTCGTAAACTAATCCAAAGATATTAGTTGACTATTATAATCGGTATTATTAATGGTAGATGGTCTCGTAAACACATCCAAAGGTATTAGTTGGCTATTGTAATTGTATCACTAATGGATTGTCGTATCTCTCGTAATCACATCCAAAGGTATTAATTAACTATTGTAATTGGTATCACTAATGGAATGGTCTCTCGTAAACACATCCAAAGATATTAGTTGACTATTGTAATTGGTATTACTAATGGTAGATGGTCTCTCGTAAACACATCCAAAGGTATTAGTTGACTATTGTAATCGGTATCACTAATGGAATGTCGTCTCTCGTAAACACATCCAAAGGTATTAATTTACTATTGTAATTTGTATAACTAATGGTAGATGGTCTATCGTAAACACATCCAAAGATAATAGTTGACTATTGTAATTGGTATCACTAAATGGAATGTCATCCCTCGTAAACACATCCAAAGGTATTAGTTGACTATTGTAAATGGTATCACTAATGGTAGATGGTCTCTCGTAAACACATCCAAAGTTGTTAGTTGACTATTGTAATCGGTATCACTAATGGAATGTCGTCTCTCGTAAACACGTCCAAAGGTATTAGTTAACTATTTTAATTGGTATCACTAATGGTAGATAGTGTCTCGTAAACACATAAAAAGGTATTAGTTTACTATTGTAATCGGTATCATCAATGGAATGTCAGTCTCTCGAATACACATCAAAGGTATTTGTTGACTATTGTAATTGGTATATACTAATGGTAGATGGTCTCTAATAAACACATCCAATGGTATTAGTTGACTATTGTAATCGGTATCACTAATGGAATGTATGGTCTCGTAAACACATCCAAAGGTATTAGTTGACTATTGTAATTGGTATCACTAATGGAATGTTGTCTCTCGTAAACACATCCAAAGTTGTATTAGTTGACTATTTTAATGGAATGGTATCTCAAAGGTATCAAAGGTATTAGACTATTGTAATCGGTATCACTAATGGAATGTCGTCACCGTAAACATGTCCAAAGGTATTAGTTTATTATTGTAATCGGTATCACTAATGGAATGTCTATCGTAATCACATCCAAAAGGTATTAATGACTATTGTAATTGGTATCACTACTAATGGTAGATCTCTCGTAAACACATCTAAAGATATTAGTTGACTATTGTAATCGGTATTACTAATGGTAGATGGTCTCTAAGTAAACACATCCAAAGGTATTAGTTGACTATTGTAATCGGTATCACTAATGGAATGTCATCTCGTAAACACATCCAAAGGTTATTTGACTATTATTGTAATTTGTATAACTAATGGTAGATGGTCTATCGTAAACACATCCAAAGATAATAGTTGACTATTGTAATCGGTATCACTAATGGAATGTCGTCTCTCGTAAACACGTCCAAAGGTATTAGTTAACTATTCTAATTGGTATCACTAATGGTAGATAGTGTCTCGTAAACACATAAAAAGGTATTAGTTTACTATTATAATCGCTATCATCAATGGAATGTCGTCCCTCGAATACACGTCCAAAGGTATTTGTTGACTATTGTAATTTGTATAACTAATGGTAGATGGTCTATCGTAAACACATCCAAAGATAATAGTTGACTATTGTAATCGGTATCACCAATGGATTGTCATCCCTCGAATACACGTCCAAAGGTATTAGTTGACTATTGTAATTGGTATTACTAATGGTAGATGGTCTTTCGTAAACAAATCCAAAGTTATTAGTTGACTATTGTAATAGGTATCACTAATGGAATGTCGTCTCTCGTAAACACGTCTAAAGGTATTAGTTAACTATTTTAATTGGTATCACTAATGGTATATGGTGTCTCGTAAACACATCCAAAGGTATTAGTTTACTATTGTACTCGGTATCACTAATAGAATTTCATCTCTTGAATACACATCCAAAGGTATTAGTTGACTATTGTAATCGGTATCACTAATGGAATGTTGTCTCTCGTAAACACATCCAGAGGTATTAGTTGACTATTTTAATCGGTATCCAAAGGTATTAGTTGACTATTGTAATCGGTATCACTAGTGGAATGTCTCCTCCCGTAAACATGTCCAAAGGTATTAGTTTATTATTGTAATCGGTATCACTAATGGAATGTCGTCTATCGTAATCACATCCAAAGGTATTAATTGGCTATTGTAATTGGTATCACTACTAGTTGACAGTCTCTCGTAAACACATCCAAAGATATTAGTTGACTATTGTAACTGGTATCACTAATGGTAGATGGTGTCTCGTAAACACATCAAAAGGTTTTAGTTGACTATTGTAATCGGTATCACTAATGGAATGTCGTCTCTCGTAAACACGTCCAAAGGTATTAGTTAGCTATTTTAATTGGTATCACTAATGGTAGATGGTGTCTCGTAAACACATCAAAAGGTATTAGTTTACTATTGTAATCGGTATCACCAATGGAATGTCGTCCCTCGAATACACGTCCAAAGGTATTTGTTGACTATTGTAATTGTTATTACTAACGGTATATGATCTCTAATAAACACATCCAAAGGTATTAGTGTACTATTGTAATTGGTATCACTAATGGAATGTCGTCTCTCGTAAACACATCCAAAGGTATTAGTTGACTATTGTAATCGGTATCACTAATGGAATGTTGTCTACCAAAACACATCCAAAAGGTATTAGTTGACTATTTTAATTGGTATTCAAAAGGTATTAGTTGACTATTGTAATCGGTATCACTAGTGGAATGTATCTCCCGTAAACATGTAAAAGGTATTAGTTTATTTTTATGTCGGTATCACTAATGGAATATGGTCTATCGTAAACACATCCAAAGGTA
>JBBCBC010000360.1:0-10899 GCA_037126765.1 Stenogyne calaminthoides
GGATTGAACAGAGAATGATGATGTACAAATAAATGGAGTCTCGTATGTCGAAGGTTTAAAGCACCTTTTTCTTTATCAATATCTCCAGTCTGCGAAAACGGATTGATGTTGAGTTCTCGAGTGATCGATTATGCGATAAGGAATCGATCTACTCAACAAATCATGCTAACTAGTTCAAGGAAAGGCCACGATCTACACACAGAATTGGAGCGATTGCCCAAGGAATGCATCTTAATTGTTAAGAGTTCAAGAGTAGCGATTGGCTCTGGCACAAAGAATGAGTCATCCGAACTTTAAGACTCTTAACAAGATAGCTAGGATGTCTTTAGTTGAGGACTTAGAATGAGGTATTCTCAAAGGATCGGACATGTGCCGCGTGTCGGAAGGAAAACAAGTTAAAGCCTCATTCAAGGGAATACGGACCAAAGCATCGAGAGAAATCGCAATCGCTTCATATGGATCTATTTGGACCAGTTACACCAGTCAGTCTCAGTGGACGCAAATATACTCTGGTAATCGTGGATGATTATTCCAAGTTTACCTGGATACAAGAAGAATGAGACAACAACAAAGATACCCGAGCTGCTCAAGAAACTACAAAACGAAAAGGGTGTCAGCATAGTAAAAATCAGATCAGATAGAGGTACAGAATTTCTGAACTCTTTTATTACTGATTTTTGCACTGAGTTTGGTATACAGCATGAGACATCAGCTGCAAGAACGCCACAACAAAATGGAGTAGCAGAACGGAGAAACAGAACACTCAAGGAAGCTGCTCGCACTATGTTAGCTGAACATGCAACACCAAGCCGGTTCTGGGTAAAAGCCATCCACACTGCTTGCCACACTCAGAACAGATGTTCTCTGACAAAGGTTCACTACAAAACACCTTATGAACTATGGAAGGGCAGAAAACCTCGTGTTTCATACTTCCAAGTTTTTGGGTGCAAGTGTTTCATATACAACAATGGGAAAAGTCAGTTGAAAGTTTTTGAGGCCAAGTCAGATGAGGGCATATTCTTAGGATATTCCTCATCCAACAAGGCTTTCAGGGTTTACAACAGGCGAACCCTAGTTGTGGAAGAAACATCCCATGTAGTCTTATATGACACATTGTCTGAACAAGAGAAAGCTGCCTCAGAACAAGGAGTACCAGATCAACCGGTACCAGATACACAAAAAATGGATCAGCTAAGTATCAAGGAGAAAGAATCTGAACACGTAACAGTGTTTATCCCAGAACTTGATCTTGCTGATTCACCAGGTCAATCAGACCATAAGGTACGCACAACTGTCAGTGAAGAAGCTGGTACAGCTGAGACAGTATCAATTGAACCATCTGGTTCAGGGGGAACTCCTGAAATTCCTATGAATAGACATCAGCACATGATGAGTCCAACATCAGCCGAGACATGTTCTTATCAAGTGGATCATAATTCCGCACCACTCCCAATCACTAGTAATGAACTACTATCAGAAGTGGATGATGTTCTCCAAATAAGCGCCAAATCGGAAAAAGAAGGACACCGGATTACCGGTCATCCAACTAATCTGATTATCGGAGACCCATCTGATAGAGTCAAAACTAGACATCAGATTGGTGAAAGTGCCATGTATTGTTTTTATATGTCTTTGAAGGAACCAATTGAAGTAGAAGAAGTTCTACAAGACCTAATTTGGATTCTAGCCATGCGAAGAATCGAACAGTTTGAGAGGAATCAAGTTTAAATCTGGTGGACGTAGACCAACTCATCAAGGCGTGATTGGCACGGGTGGGTATTCAAGAACAAGAGATGAGAATAATTTCATAACCAGGAATAAGGCAAGACTTGTTACCAGGGGTATTCACAATCGAAGGAATTGATTATGATGAGACCTTTGCACCACTCGCACCGCCTAGAAGCCATTAATTTATTTTTTCGCATATCTACGCCCTGAGAGGGTTCATTGTGTATCGGATGGATGTAAAGAGAGCATTCTTAAGCGCGGTACTAGCAGAGAAGTTTATGTTGAACAACCTCCGGGCTTTGAAAAAGGCAACCAAGTGTCTGGATTTAAGGAAAGCCCTTTATGGTTCAAACAAGCTCCTCGAGCTTGGTATGATACACTCTCTCGATTCTTGATAGACAGCGGGATTCACTAAAAAGGAATAGTGGGACAGAACCTTATTCGAGAATAGAAGATGGAGAAGATATTCGATGGTTCATATTTACGTGGGCGACATCATCTTGGATCTCCCAACAAGAATTTATGTGAGAAGTTCGCAAGTTGATGCAATGGAAGTTCGAGATGTCCATGATGGGTCGAGGATGAATTACTTTTGGGTTTACAAGTCAATCCAAATTATAGAAGGATATTCATCGCCAAAGCGAAGTACACAAGGAATTTATTGGCCAAGTTTGGAGTTCAACCGAAAGGAAGCTTGAATTCCCATGATGACGGGTTCAAGATGGATCAGGATAGGGACGGTCGGAAAACTAATCGAAGAATATAGAGCTCTCATTGGATCTCTACTATCGTATTTGCCGACAAACCAGACATCACCTTTGTAGTAGGTGTATATGCGATTCGGTAAATCGATGCAAAGCCACTGAAAGCGGTAAGCGGTTCTTAAGCCTATCTGAAGGACATAAACCTTGGTTTATTTTACCCCATCGGATGATAATCTAAAGCTTAGTGGGTATTCTCGATTACGATTACGGAGGTTGCGAATCGATAAACGAAGTCAACCTCGGGTACATATGGGATTCGGGGTAATAAACCGATCACTTGGTTTTCGAAAGAAGCGGGCATCAATTCGGCATCTACTACTAAAAGCGGAATATACGCGAGGAGCTGACTATTTTTCCCCAAGCAGCTCCAGCTAAGTCGGCGGTGAGGATTACAACATACGTAGCTAGAAGCGTGCTATATTATGCGACCAATAATAATGCTATTGCAATCACTTTCGAGAATCCTATTCTACATACAAGATGCAAACATGTGGATATGGGACACCATTTATCGGAGATCATGTTGAAAAGAAGAATATCGGAATGGAAAAAGATCCTTGATAAGGGAAAAATGACATCTTAACTAAAGCCGCCAAATTGAGATCGATTCGAGGAGAATTATGCAATGATAACTAGGGCTTACGGATCTGGAGAAAGTGCGAAATGTTAAGTGGGTGGTCTCGAACCCGATTAGTTGAAAGGCTAACGGAGTTAAGAGGAATCGGTTGAGTTAGGAATCTCAAGCGATCGAACGATCAGACAAGGAACCGATCCGAAGATCGGACAAGGGTAATGTCGAAGATCGGACAAAACGATCGAAGATCGGACAAGGGGTCGATCAGTTCAAGATATATCAGTTAAGGGGAACCGATCAGTTGGAAGGTTATACTTTATAAGTCGATTAAGCTATGGTCAACAAGCAAAGTCGTATAAGTTTAAAGCTACAAATCGCATAAGTTAAGTGGCAAACAACAATGAAATAATAGAAATTTTCATTGATAAGGACCCGGAGGTAAGATTTACATTACAAGCTACAAGTACAAGAAGACACTGGGAGGTCGAAGACATAAAAGTAAACCATAAACCCTAAGCCAAACCCTAGGTAGGGAAGGGAGAGAGGCTTTAAATATTTTGGAGCTTGATGCTCTCATTATCCCCGACTCTAAAAGGGGCGTGAGGGCCCTAGATAATCTGAGCTACCCTCAGGAGCTTGAGTAAAGGAGGCGAGAGCGGCCTTGAAGGATGTCAAGCCGGGGAGCCCTTGGACCTAAAATCAATGGGGCTCTCCAAATTGTTAAATGGGACACCAGTGCAAAGGTTAGGTTAAAAGACCATAAGGCCACTAGTGTCACATGCAAATATTGAGTTTGATACACAAGGTCAGCTATTATCTGATGCAGACCGCGTACCAAACCCATGTTTTGTTTCAAACTGAGTCTGTTGATGCTTATTTCGTCATCTCGATAGGCACACAAGGTGCATACGATTAGGAGAAGTGCCTTCTCATTTGCTATAGCAGCTCCGCCTCCACGGTGGGTAAGCTTTTGCATTGATCGTATGTGTAATCTTGATGACGATGAAAGCGATGTGAAGGAACACACAGGGTTGATTTGAGAAGCTGAATTCATTGGAAAAGGGTTAAAGGTTTTTGCCGGGAGTTTCACCAGAAATAAGGGATCCATCGGAAAGCATGAAGTATATGCTAAAGAAGATGAATGGTTTATGTTGTGTTGTTTGCCTAACACCCCAGGCCAATTTATAGAAGAAAATTAGGGGTAAAAATGCAAATTTATTTTCTCAGAAGACCTTAAGAAAAATTTGCATCGACAATGCGTAAGGAACACGCGGCCGATGGTTGGATGAGTTGACGGTGTGAGTAATCACAGCGTATCTAAACCATTATTACGGAATGTTAAATCGCGCCGATTAGGGAATCGAGGCGACCTTTTGACTCAGTAAATATTTTGGCGGGGAGTATAACGTAAAGTGCATAGAAATCTTGGCATGAATTGAAGAAGGTCGGAAGGATCGGATAAGAGAATCAGATAAGAGGATCAGATAAGTAACGAAGTGGATCAAACAGAAATCTGATCAGATAAGTGGAATATTGTTGGGAAAAGCTTAAGGCTACCATCAGTAAGGTCAACAAGTACCAGATCAGATCACAGTGGTAACTGGTTGATTACAATATCAATCGCCCGGAATCGTTTCTTATTTATCCCTTCGAACATCTTATATGCATTATTTAAATTGGTTTTTCACTCTGCCTTCTCTTAACTTTGTGATGCATGCACTGCAAAACATTTAATGCGGACATGGGAATATGTATTTAATGCGTTTTATTGCGAATTTTCGAGTCCGAAAAATGAGAAGACTACTTTTCTCAACCGTGCGATCAAAACACTTTTCGGCCGACTAATCTCAGCCACTGATTTCAAAACACGGATACTTGAGTACCTTTGGAAAGTTGTGCAAAAAGTTTTCCCTCGCATACTATAAATCCAAATCTTTCTCAGAAAACCTCTTTCCACTACTTCGTCTTCTCAAAATTCTTAGAAGATCAATTTTCAAAATCTTCAAAATTTATTTTCAAAATCAATTGATTCCATTTTTCACGATTTCGATCCTACAAATCAATATCGGTAATTTTTCCTTTTAGTCTTTGCATGATTTCATTCATAGTAGTTATTAGGTCTACAAGTCGTGATCTTTATGTTTCTGCGATTTATCGCTTACTTGCTTAATTGATGTTAAGATTACTGGTTTGACTAAATTTATTGAAATATTTTACTCAAACTAACATCAATTTGCATATCATACAGAAATGGCATATCTTGTTCCACAACAGGGCCAAGGGAAAAAGTTCTGTAACTTTGCATCAATGAAGAAAGATATCATTGATGAGAAGTATGTAGTATTCTCAATCACCAGGATCTGAATCATTGAAATTGGAGGTTTATGGAAAGGGCGTCGTCGGACTTGAGCGATATTGCTCTACATCGAACATTGTCGCACATATGAAGCCCTGAAGTTTTCGTACAATCTACAGAGAGGATGAGGGACATTGATCTTGACACGATTTCTTTCCTTTGGTGGATTGGAAGTTCGAAAGTGTCGAATGATGATCTCCCGAGAGGATCTTGGTCTAACTTCGAGGAAGCATCAACCCAGAGACCTACGGCCCGATGTAGGTGAGAAGGACTTTCTTAAAGCCAAACTGTTGAGACCAGCAAACAAGGAGAATACGACGAATGTCAAAGCCTCCTACCTGAAGTGAAAATATCGCCTTCTCCTTGAGATCATTTCGGTGATTATGTGCTCAACCTGATCTTGATCTTTGTCGCTTCTTACAAAGATCGAGAGATCATGACCGCAATCATCAAGAAGGCTTCCGATATGGATTGGTTGGGTATGGTCAAGGCAAGATCGCGTGGAAAGACGGGGAAGTTCGAAGTTGACCCCGAGAGGAATGAAGGTGCTTTATCTTCCAAGTGCTCCTTCATGTACAAAATCTCAATCATTCTCACGTACAAAGCCGCCAAAGAATTATGAATGGAATGAGAATGGTGCGAAGGTGTATCAAGCAAAGCACAAGGCCATATTGCAAGGATGAGCCTCACCGGATAAATGAGTGAGGATCTTACTCCTTATTTGCCCAAACCCAAGGGAGAAAAGAAGGAAAGGAAAAGGCAATCCCATCTTGAAGGGGAATGGCTATTCCGGATAAGAGGTTGAAGAGGAAGGATCCGCCAAGAAACCAGATGCTTTAAACGTAAGAAGAGAGTTACTCCTCTAAAGATCGCTCAGATTCTGCCAAAGCCAAGTTCGCGAGCGGAGGATCCGATCGGTGGAATCGGAAAAAGGAGATAGAATCGATTCGAGCACCAACGCCAAAGAAGTAAGGGACGAGCAGATGATCGAAGAAGAAGGAGAGAAAGATGTCGGAGGAACAGAAGTGGAGCACTTTGAGGAAGAATCACCATCTCATTCTCTGCCTCTCACCAAGATCTTCCGAAAAGCAAGATCGCCACGCCCACTCCAAATCACCATCACCCTCTCCTCAAAAAATCATCACCACCACCCTCTCCTCAAAAAACATTCTCACCTTCACCCTCACCGGTCCACCTTTGGTCTCCCACTCCCCAACCACAATGAACTCATTCGTGAAACCAACACCCTCGATAAGCTAAAAACTAACCTGAACCACAAATATCCCTATCTCACTCCCAATCTCCAAACAAATTACAAGAACCTGAGGGATCTGACAAGCATGTATCCGTCTCTCATAATCCCTTCAATACCAGAACCTTGCTTGCTTCACCAGATTCAGAAAGCCCCATCATAAGGATAATGAAGCAACAAATCAAGGAGTATCTGCTGGACCTATGCCCTGAATTGGATCAACATCCGGGCATCCAACATCAGATAGAATAAATTGTGTTCTGGAGGAATATCAGACTGAAAAGCATCGAAGAATTTCTGATCCTCATGATAAATGGGATCCGATTTCTTTGTAGACTTTGAGATGAAGTATTTGAACAATCTTTGGGATTTAAATTTGTTGAATTTGCCTTTGAGGATGATATCAGATGGTTGATTCATGAAAGGTTCGGAATTGCTGATAACAGGGAGGAAACTTTTCAACCTCCTATAGATCATGAGGGAGCTACCGATGAACTAAGAATGGGTGCTGCAGATGAGACCCAACATAGCAAGGCTTCAACATCTGACCAGACTGCTATGCTGAGCTCCGATACCCTTGATCTTTGTGCTAAGAAGATTTAGGATGGGGTAAATGGCCGCTATAGAAGACAAATTCACACTCTCATGCCAAAGCAGATCCCGATGAACCGGTTTAAGAAGAGCAAGCAAAACGGGTTGACAGAGAAAGGAGTCTCCACAGGTTGAGAAACTCTCACGATGCACAATGCCATCCTTTACGATGTGATGCAACTAGTAAATCCTCTTTCCGAGAAGCTCAATCTCGGTCGATAAACTCAAAGTTGACGGATATGCTCAATGAGACACAGTGGGTGCTCTTTGGAAAATGTCCGGGCATCCTCGAGAAGATCGACAACCACATGGATATGGGTTGGAAACACTGCAGCTTCTCTGAGCGAGCAAGAAAGGACATCAATTTGCTCTCGACGCTTTTTGACTCATGCACCTTACGCCACCACTCGGATCCTCCTCTTGTTGTTGAGAACTTCGAAGAGAGGAGATCACTGCTGGCGATTTATTGCTCACGAATCGCAGGGTTGTCTAACCTCTTTGATGAAACCAAAAAAGGGAAGGACAAGAGAAAAAAAAAATCGGAACCACAGGTTGGTATCTATTGCATCTTTTCGAAGCCATTGTATCGACTTGCCGGCCCACTCCATCTCATGATCTCGTTCTTGGAAGTGAAAGAAATTGTGAAAGCAACATAGCAAAAGATCAGCGCGGAAAGATTGCTCTTTGAAGTCATTGCGAGTCGACAAGATTGAAGACTTCGGCCCTGTCTGAGAAAAGAATGGAAACCGATGATCAGGTCAAGAGCCTTGAACTACGCTAAGAAATTAGCGAAAAGAAGGCGAATGAGATGAACACGAGGACACTACGAGGAGAAATAAAGGCAAAGGCAAGATGGTGAAAAGCATTCTTTGAAGTTAGAGAGAGAACCGACAATTACTCTCACCAAAGCGGATGTCTCTGAACAAATTCAAGAGCAAACAAGGCGAGAGAATAAGAGAATTTCGCCATCAAGCCCGAAGTTAGTAGAGGCTAAGGACTAAACGCCGATACATCCAGAAGGAAGAGGAAGAATGAAGTCGCGGAGAGGAGATTGCCGGGAAAGGGAATGCCTTCCCCGCACCTATTAAAGACATCCTCTGGTGTGCGCTAGATCTGCTTCGAGAATGGGACCGGATCGAGAGGAGAATGGATTGTGTGATGTGTACATCACGGAGATGATCTCGATTCATCAAGATCGAATGAGAAAATGATGATGAATTTTGGAACTGGTTAGAAATGAAGTACCTGATTTCTACCCGGATGGTGATGAAGGAAGGAAGATCATGTCACGATACACGAAGCTCCTCCGGTTGAACAACTCCTTCCACCTTTCGTCCGGACAACAATTTAGATCTTTTGTCTAAATTCAAGAATGTCTACTATGGATTTCGAGCGTGAGGAGGGATCCATAGAAGAAGATCCGGACAAGTTGATCTGAAAGGATGTACAAGATGTTTGGCATCCCCAAAGAACTACAAATGTTCAAGTACACACGAGGAAGACAACACGGAATCGGATGATGATAGATGCGTTTTCATGTATTATGTAATGCACACACCTATCTCAATGAAATATTCTATCTCTCGATTCTAAGACAACATCTCATTGTTTTCAAGTATGTCTTTGCTTTACATTATCTGCATTTCTATTCATGGTATCATTTTTTACGATTAAGTGTTTTGGTTCCATCAAAAGGGGGAAATTGTTGGAAATTTTGTATTTAGTTTTGATGGAAGTTCCAAAAGCGGTTGTAATAGGACGTCGGACACATTGGTATTTGATGACTTAGAATCATTAAGATGACCAATTTGAAATGTATAGATAAATGATGTAAAGATAGGTCACATATTGAGGGAGAACTCAATATGTATAGGCGTGTCAAGATATCGGATGACCCGGATAAGGTCGGATGATCGGAAGAACAAATCGAGAAGACAAGAAGTCGGAGATCAGGGTGAAGCGGTGAAGACAATCGAAACTCGGATGCACCTAAAGACTAGGATGAACAAGACTCGGTTAAACCTAAAGATTCGGATAAACACGAAGACTCGAGATGAACACGAAGACCATTAACAAACCCGAAGACTCGGTATGTTGAAGACCTTTGAGGGCTTAGAATCACCTAAAGATCGAGGAAGACTACCGAAGACCGGAAGACCTACATCGGCCTCGTCTGCAGGAATTGTGCTAAGACAATCTGCATCGGAAGACTCTACAAGGTAGTATTCAGTTATCCGATCAATCGTTTTCCTTTTGGCGTCAACAAAAAATGGTACACGAAGCACAAGATGAATATTCTACAAAAGGAATATCAATCATCAAGCGGATATTCTTTGAAGTCCGCCTCATGGCTCGTAGAAAGCGTCGTGCACAAAAAGAGGCGACAATGCGGGATTCGACATTGCGGACATAAATGGCGCTAATCATGCCCTACCACGGCGATATTCGAGCACGCGTCATCATATCCTACAACCTACCTAATATAGCCCGAAATTCAAATTGCTCTCCATGGCTCTTTGATTTAAGTGGTCTATAAAATAAGATTGCTCTTCAAAATTGAAGAACACCGCATCGAGCAAACTAAAAAAAAAAGCAAAAACTATAGCGAGAATTTCTCCTCAAAGAACAACGATTTGAAGATTATTCTTAAGTGTTCATCCCATTGTTCTTAACATAGAAATCCTATCCTCTAGCATTTGGCTACATAAACCTTTAGGATAGATTTCAGGTTGGAACCTCAACAATCTTTACCCAAACTCAAAAGTTAAGTTAAGTTTTTTTTTGCAAGATTTGGACTAGGGATTCTAGTTTACGATTTACGGGATCGGTTGAGTGTGAACTCGATAAACATCTATTGGGTGTTGGACTAACACATAAAACTAAGTCCGATCGGTTAAATGCATTAAGTTGGTTAAGTTGGTGCCCCCATGTTAAGGGGAAGAGTGGACGTGGGACCGATTATACGAACACTATATAAAAATCTTGTGTGCATTTACTTGCTCTTTATTGCTTTACACTATTACACCTGTTGGCTTTAAAATTGCATACATATTCTAAGTTAACATCGATGCGCAAGCAACTAATCGTCGAGTTGACACCTTATTGACCGATTATTGAAACGAGAATCGATTTGGTAAAATTGGTTTTTCACACGGGTACAAACAAGCTTCCACACACTCGGGTTAAAGCGGCAGATATCAAACTAATATACGCCTCGAGCACTTTCGGTAGATTGAACATCAGTCCCAAAATGATTCACTTGCACTCGACAGTAAAACGGCAATCACTTCCCGATCTGCGCACGTAAAAGTTTTTGAGAAAAGTCTATTCACCTCCCTCTAGACTACCTTACCTCGCAAAACCCCTTTGGGACCTCGGAAGATATGTATTCTTGGAATACAAGAATATTTCATAAATTCAGAAGATCCAAATCTTGGATTAAGTACTCCTTATTTTTCGAAAAATACCATAACAAGAGGAGTTGGGATTTTTGTGGAATATTTAATTATGGAGAAAAGAATATATGGGATATATTCAAGATTTCTTGGAGATCGAAAAAGATTTTCCCATCTTTATTTCCACCTAAAATTTTGACCAACCCTCATTATAAATAAGGGGATGAATGTTTCATCGG
>JBBCBC010000189.1:0-97441 GCA_037126765.1 Stenogyne calaminthoides
TATGTATTGTTGGTTGTGGGATGTGCAAGAAAAGTAAAAAGGTGGAAAAAGAAAAAAAAATATGTATTTTAATATTAATTGAGTAGCAGTTGACTTAGTTTTGAATAAAGATAGGAATAATTATTAAGAAAAATGGAGCCACGACTTGCCAAAATAGAAATGCAAAACTTTGGTGGGAATTCCAAAAATGACTAAATATAAAGCTTTGCTCGGGATGGAGAGAGTATATCATACACATATAATATTAAAAAAATTAATTATATCTACAATTAAATTAATTAAATATTTAAAGTGTTTAATTTAAAATAATGTTGTAAATTTTTCTTTTTCAGTCCCGCGAAATTCGCGGGGTTACATACTAGTATATATATATATATATATTTTTTATTTTATTTTGTTTGAACTTAACTTTTCAAATTATTTACATTAACTCTTGACTTTAATTTAAAAAATCTTTTAATTTTTGCTTGTTATTGGAGGCCAGCGTTTAGAAAATTAAAAGTTGCATGTGACTTAAATCCGTCTATTGAAAGTGGATGTAAACAAGGATTGTAGGCACCTTTGTTGTAAAAGACGACGAATTTGGAAGATGCTGAGATGACCACTCTGGAGAAGAAGGCACACTCATCAATCATGACGTGTCTCGCAAGCGATATCATTACCAAAGTCGCGCAGGAGGGAACTGCGGCTGGTCTATGGTTGAAGTTGGACAGTCTGTATATGACGGAGTCGTTAACTAATAAGTTCGATGTTGAAAGCGACGCCTATTCAGTTTGCGTATCCACGAAGTTCAGCCACTTCGTAAACATCTAAATCAATTTATTAATACAATTCTACTAGAATTGTGTAATATTAATGTTAAAGTTGATGATGAAGATGATGCTTTAATTCTGTTGGTTTATCTACCTTTATCATATGTGAACATTGTGTTGTCTTTCATTGTTGGGAAAGAAAATGTGCCTCTAGAATAAATTAGATCATCTCTGGATACTAGAGAGCTGCAGAAATAAGGCGAGTGGTGGAAGTTTATATAATCAGGTCGCTAAATTAGTTGCTAGTGGGAGCATGGGACCTGAAAAATAGGGAATAAGAAATTCAAGAAGGCTGGGTCTGAGGACCCTAAACTAGACGATATCTGTAACTACTTTAAAGAGTCAGGTCAGACTGTCTGAAGACCCTAAACTAGACGATATCTGTAACTACTTGAAAGAGTCAGGGCAAAGACATCTAAATGTTCCATAGTGGTTCTAAAAGGTGTGAAGTTAGGAACATTGTACTTTCTACAAGGTAGAATGCTATCGGAAGTTAACAAAGACGGCTTAACTAAGTTATGAGACTTGAGACTTGGTCACATGGGTGAAAGGGGATGCGAATTTTGTCAAAAGGGGGTTGGTGGCCACAAGGTCGCAGATCTTGGATTCTCTGAGCATTGTGTTTTTGGGAAGTTTCATCGCAACAAGTTTTCCAAGGTAATTCATCGAATAAAAAACACTTGATTACAACTATTCTGATTGTTGGGGTCCATCTCTTGTAGAATCTCTAGGAGGCCATAGATACCTCGTGTTTATGATTGATGGCTACTCAAGAATGAATTGGGAGATTATGACGAAGCATAAAAGTGAAGTTTTCAAGAGTTTCAAGCACTAGAAGACATTGGTGGAAATCCAAGCATGGGAAGAAAGTCAAAAAATTCATGAATCGATAATAGTCTATAATTATGTTGTTACGATTTCGATGAGTTCGCAAGAATAATAATGGGATGCAAGACATCATAAAATGCGAGATACACCACAATAGAATGGTGTAGCGAGAACACATGAATCACACTTACGAGAGAATTCAATGTATGCTCTCTAATCTTTGGATTAGCTCTCGAAGATTTTGGGCGAGAAGAGGTTGACACAACATGTTACCTAATAAACTATTACGTCCTTATTACCGAACCACATTTGTTTGTTCCTCTTGTAAGTTGGCTAAGAGTAAGAGATTTTCTTTTGATTTGAATGAAAACGTGCTTCTCTTGTGCTTTACTTGATTCATTGTGATTTATGGGTCCGGCTCATTACTACCGATGGCTTTAAGTATTATGTTGCTTTTGTGGATTAATTTTTCGTTTTTCATGGATCTACCCTATCGTCGAAATCTGAATTTTATGATATATTGGTTCACTTTCATGCTTTTGTCGATGTCGTTTTTCTAGTTCGATTAAAGTCTTCGAGTGATGGTGGTACTAAATTTGTTAACTCTCGGGTTCGTCTATTCATGTCCTTGCATGGAATTTTTTCATAAATCTATCTTATCAAGTATACTCCTCGTGAGAATGGCCTTGCAGAGCGTAAGCGCCGTTATATCTCTGAAATGGGTCTCTCTATGATATTTCATGCACATACTCAAACTTCTTTGTGGTTTGATGCTTTCGCCTTTTTGTTGTGTATGTTATAAATAGGCTACCATCGTTTGTTTTGCATGATAAGTCACCATTTGAGTTGCTATTTGGATCCGTTCCTAATTATTTCAATTTCTAGCCATTTGGATGTCATGTTTATCTATTCTTGCGAGGATTATGCGAACACAAACTTGCACCACGTAGTAGAACTTGCATTTTGTTGGTTACAATGGGGTTTACATAAAAGAGTTTCATTGCCTTGATCCGAGAATCCTCTCGGGTGTGTACAACTCGTCATGCTCAATTTGTGAGTCTTCTTTCCGATTTTCTCGAGCTCGGTCCTCTTCATCTACTTGAAATTGGATGTCTCGAGTTTCTTGGGCGGTGTGGTTGTAAAATCATGATGCAGCCCCTCCTTCCCACCTATGTCCAATGCGGTCCGTGCCATGTAGACCAGCACCTGGCACTCCAGTCTCGGCCATGCCTCGCTCTCCTCTCGGGCGGCTGGCAGACAGCGTGACCCAACACCTACCCGTGCGCCCGAGCTGAGCCAGCGCTTCATGTTCTGCCGGGGTCCCCACCAACACCCGGCTCGGCACTGCTTAGTGGAGCCCCCTTGACTGGCCGAGCTCATACGCTCCTCACTTGGTGCCATTGCATCCCATGGTGACTCGTGCTCATTTTTGGGATTTTTTAAGCCCCTCTATCTAGTCGACCTTTCAACCTCCTCCCTACTGTCGACTCTTGTTGTTAATCCTGAGCCTCGAGGCTTTAAATCTGCTATTAAGTCTCCGGAATGGTTGGCTGCAATGCAAGAAGAGATGGATGCCCTTCGTGATAGTCAGACATGAGATTTAGTGCCTCGTCCATCCGGGTACTAACATTGTTGGTTTGAAGTGGGTTTTTCGCACCAAGTATCATGCGAGATGGTTCCATTTGAGCGTCATAAGGCCCGTCTGTTGGGATTAATCATTCCCCAACACCGTCTTGTTGCTCAGGGATTTACTCAAGATCCGGGTGTAGATTTTCATCATACTTTTAGTTCAGTTGTCAAAGCCGCCACATTTCGAGTTGCTCCTGCTCTTACTATTCAGTATCAGTGGTCTTTACATCAGCTTGATGTCAAGAATGTCTTTCTCAAATGGGATTCTTGATAGACCAGTTTTCATGGCTCAGCCTCCGGAAATTGTTGATTCTCGGTATCCCAATCATGTCCGTCGGCTCAAGAAAGGCTTTTTTCTGACCTCAAAGCAGGCTCCCCGCCCGGTGGTTTGACATTTCAAAGACGTTTCTCTTGAGTTAGGGCTTTTGCTAGAGTTACTCCAACTCGCCACTATTTTACCTTCTCCGAGGTACGTTTGTCATTTATCTTATGTTATACGTTGACGATATCATTGTTACAAGGAATGCTAGTGTCTTTATTGAAGGATTTCATTGCTTTCGCGATGCACAAGAAATACAACATTAAGGATCCGGTCGCATTTAATTATTTCCTTGGTCTCGAAGTCTCTTTGGCGCGCCCGGGTAAATTTGTTTGTTAGACGAGACTAAGTATGCCCATGATATTCTTGATCGGAAAAATATGGTGGATTTTCCAAGCCAATTGCCACTCCATTGGCCGCTGGGGAGATTTTGGTTAGCGATGGTTTTCCATTTCGTGATCCCACTTTATATCGTTCGTTGGTTAGGGCCCTTCAATATTTGACTATCAATCGTTCGGAATTATCTTATGCAGTTAATGTTGTCAGCCAGTTCCTTCACTTTCCCACTGATGAAATCACTTTAACGCTGTCAAGTGGATTCTGCGCTATGTTAATGGTATAGTGCATTTTGGTGTCTCGTTCACCAAGCGCCCTAACTCTTCAATTATTGGTTATTCTGAAGCTGACTAGGCCCTTTGCATCGAGGTGCGTCGTTCTACTTATGGTTATTCGATATTTCTTGGTTAGACTCTTGTTTCTTGGAGTGCAGAGAAGCAACCCACAGTGGCCCGCTCTAGTTGTGAGTCTGAGTACCGGGCTATGGCAAATGCAGCAGCTGAACTTGTTTGGCTCACTAATCTTCTTAGTGAGCTCCGGATCACAGAGTCTCCATGCCCGATCATTCTTTGTGATAACAAGAGTGCCATATTTCTGAGTCAGAATCTAGTAGCTCATGAACGAGTTTAACACATTGATTTGGACTACCACTTCGTTCGGGAGTTGGTATCTTCGGGGAAGATTTCCACACGGTTTGTTCCTTCTCATCTTCGGTTGGCGTCTCTTTAGTGCGAATCGACTAAGCACCGTACGGGCTGAACCCCCCTCACACGCACCCTCGTGCAACCGAGATTCTTGTGGTGGTTGAAGGCACTCTATCGTTGGGTTCGTGACTTCCAATCCTGCAAACCCGACCAGAAGAACAAGCTCTTCACCAAGGCGTTGTATCCGGGAGATGTGTTTGTGTTCCCACAAGGACTCATTCATTTTCAGTTTAATACAGGGAAGACAAACGCGGTTGCCTTCGCAGGTCTGAGCAGCCAGAACCCAGGAGTTATCACTGTAGCAAATGCAGTATTCGGGTCGGATCCTCCCATTTCGATTGATGTTCTCACGAAAGCATTCCGAGTTGATGCCAACGTCGTCAAATATCTTCAGGGATAGTTCTGGTTCAATAACAACTAGGATTTAATCTGTTGTTTTAGATTCATTTCTATTCTTAATTTCTGCACTTATATAATTAATTTGTTGTTAATAAGTCGTGAACTAGCTAGCTAGCTAATTCTCACACTCAATAATGTATTCTTAATTTCTGCACTTTATTTGTTACCGGGATATGTATGAAAATAAGTCGTGAACTAGCTACCTAGTTCTCACACTCATTAATAATGTATTCTTAAGTTTCTTCATCTATCTATCTATATATATATATATATAGTTTTTGTTTGAACTTTACTTTTCAAATTATTTACATTAACTCTTGACTTTAATTTTAAAAATCTTTTATTTTTTGCTTGTTATTGGAGGCCAACGTTTAGAAAATTAAAAGTTGCATGTGACTTAAATCCGTCTATTGAAAGTGGATGTAAACAAGGATTGTAGGCACCTTTGTTGTAAAAGACGGCGGATTTGGAAGATGCTGAGATGACCACTCTGGAGAAGAAGGCACACTCATCAATCATGACGATATTTGTAACTACTTGAACGAGATAGGTCATTGGAAGAAGAAGAAGTAGAAAACAAAGGTACTGCTTGTCACTAAAGGAGATGACACCAACTCCAAGGAGGATATAACCCTAATTGTTGATGGGCAATGACATCATACTGATGTGTGGATCCTCGATTTAGGGTCATCTTACCATATATGTTCAGGCAGAGAGTGATTTACAACTTACAAGTATGTGGATGGAGAAAATATTTCTATGGACAACAATTCCGTTTGCAAGATGGTTGGAATAGGCTCAATAAAATTACGGAGACCTGTTGGTAAATTTTTCACATTGAAGGTGGAGTTATGTATGTCTACAAATGTTCCAACGTGGTTACGAAGGTGTGAAGTTAGGAACATTGTACTTTCTACAAGGTAGAATGTTATCGGAAGTTCACAAAGATGACTTAACTAAGTTATGAGACATGAGACTTGGTCAAATGGGTGAAAGGGGATGCAAATTTTGTCAAAAGTGGATTTTCTTGGTGGCCACAAGGTCGCAGATCTTGGATTCTCTGAGCATTGTGTTTTTTGGGAAGTTTAAATCATAACAAGTTTTCCAAGGTAATTCATCGAATAAAAGACACTTGATTACATCTATTCGATTGTTGGGGTCCTTCTCTTGTAGAATCTCTAGAAGGCCATAGATACCTCGTGTTTATGATTAATGGCTACTCAAGAATGACTTGGGTGATTATGAATGAAGCATAAAAATAAAGTTTTCAAGAGTTTCAAGCAATGGAAGGCGTTGGTGGAAATCAAACATGGGAAGAAAATCAAAAGGCCATGAATCGATAATAGTCTATAATTACATTTGTTTCGATTTGACGTGAGTTACGAAAAGAATAAAGGGATCATTTAGACATCATATAGTCGAGATAAACCACAATAGAATGGTGTAGCGTAAGCATGAGTTAAACACTTACGGAGAGAATTCAATGTATGCTCTTTAATCTTTGGATTAGCTCGAAGATTTTTTGGGCGAAGCGGTCGGCAGACAACATGTTACCTAATAAACTGTTATGTCCTTATTACCGAACCCTGCTGTTTGTTCCTCTTGTAAGTTGTCTAAGAGTAAGAGATTTTCTTTTGATTTGAATGAAAACGTGCTTCTACTGTGCTTTACTTCATTCATTGTGATTTATGGGTCCGACTCATTACTACTCGATGGCTTTAAGTATTATGTTGCTTTTGTGGATGACTTTTCTCGTTTTTCATGGATCTACCCTATGCGTGCGAAATCTGAATTTTATGATATGTTGGTGCACTTTCAAGCTTTTGTCAGTAATCAGTTTTCTAGTTCGATTAATGTCTTCCAAGTGATGGTGGTACTAAATTTGTTAACTCTCGGGTTCGTCTATTCATGTCCTTGCATGAATTTTTTCATCGTCTATCTTATCCGTATACTCCTCAGTAGAATGGCCGTGCTGAGCATAAGCGCCGTCATATCTTTGAAATGGGTCACTCTATGTTATTTCATGCACATGCTCCGACTTCTTTGTGGTTTGATGCTTTCGCCTCTTTGTTGTGTATGTTATAAATCGGCTACCATCGTTTGTTTTGCATGATAAGTCACCATTTGAGTTGCTATTTGGGTTCTTCCTAATTATTTCAATTTCTAGCCATTTGGATGTCATGTTTAGCTATTCTTGCATAATTATGCGAGCACAAACTTGTACCACGTGGTCGAACTTGCATTTTTATTGGTTACAATGGTTTACATAAAGAGTTTCATTGCATTGATCTGGAATCCTCTTGGGTGTGTACAACTCGTCATGCCCAATTTTGTGAGTCTTGCTTTTACATTTTCTCGAGCTTCATCCTCTTCATCTGCCGGACTTGGATATCTCGAGTTTATTGGGACGGTTTGGTTGTCCGGCTATGCCAGATCACGCCCCTCCTTGCCACCTATGTCCATGCGGTCCGTGCCACGCAGAACTGCGACTGCATACCGATCTTGGCCATGCGTCGGCTTCTCTCGGACGACGCCGAGCAGCCACGTGATCCAACACCTACCCATGCGCTAGGGCAGGAGTGCCCTGCTTCTTTGCCCCGGCGTCGGCTTGACATCCAAAGATCCCGCTCAAAACCTTCCATGGTTCCCCCCCGGTCGAGCCGGCTCTTCCTCCCCCTCCTCTCGCCTTGCCGGTGCATCCCATGGTGACTCGTGCTCGAGCTGGGATTTTTAAGCCCCTCTATCTAGTCGACCTTTCAACCTCCTCCCTATTGTCGGCTCTTGTTGTTAATCCTGAGCCTCGAGGCTTTAAATTTGCTATTAAGTCTCCGGAATGGTTGGCTGCAATGCAAGAAGAGATGGATACCCTTCGTGGTAATCAGACATGAGATTTAGTGCCTCGTCCATCGAGTACTAACATTGTTGGTTTGAAGTGAGTTTTTCGCACCAAGTATCATGCAGATGGTTCCATTTGAACGTCATAATGCCCGTCTTGTTGCTCAGGGATTTACTCAAGTTCCGGGTGTAGATTTTCATCATACTTTTAGTCCAGTTGTCAAAGGCGCCACATTTCGAGTTGTTCCTGCTCTTGCTATTCAGTATCAGTGGTCTTTGCATCAGCTTGATCTCAAGAATGCCCTTCTCAAATGGGATTCTTGATAGGCCAGTTTTCATGGCTCAGCCTCCGGAAATTGTTGATTCTCGGTATCCTAATCATGTTTGTCGGCTCAAGAAGGCGCTTTACGGCCTCAAACAGGCTCCCCATGGCCTGGTTTCAGCATTTCAACACGTTTCTCTTGAGTTAGGGCTTTTGCTAGAGTTGCTCTGACTCGCCACTATTTTACCTTCTCCGAGGTACGCTTGTCATTTATCTTCTGTTGTACGTTGACGATATCATTGTTACAAGGAATGCTAGTGCCTTTATTGAAGGATTTCATTGCTCGCATGCGCAAGAAATACAAAATTAAGGATCTGGGTCACCTTAATTATTTCCTTGGTCTCGAAGTCTCTTACGCGCCCGATGGCCTGCTTGTTGGACAGACTAAGTATGCCCATGATATTCTTGATCGGTCAAATATGGTGGATTTTCCAAGAATAGGGCACGAGCCTGATGAATTCCTAATTGAGGCCGAGATCAACGACCCCCGACAATGGGGCCCAAGGGCTATCCTGGGGGAAGAACTCGAGAAAGTCAAGATAGATCCAACTCGCCCGGATCTGGAAGTCATTGTCGGCTCCAAAATACCGAACGACCTGAAGGGGGAAGTCATCGAATTTCTCAAAAAGAACATGGACATCTTCGCCTGGTCACACGAAGACATGGTGGGTATCGATCCGGATGTCGCGTGTCACCGACTTCATATTGACCCGGCCCGAAGGCCGATTGCCCATAAAATACGGAAGTTTGGCCCAGAAAAATATGCCGCTTTAGCCGAAGACGTGAAGAAGCTGCTGGATAACGACTTGATCATGCAGGCCGACCAGCCACAGTGGGTGGCCAATGCAGTATTGGTGAAAAAGTCCAATGGAACCTGGCGGTTATGTATCGACTTCATCGACCTAAACGAGGCCTGCCCAAAAAGATTTCTTTTCCATGCCGCACATCGATCACCTGATAGATAACATGGCTAGACTCGAGATGATGTCGTTCATGAACGCTTTTGCGGGTTATCACCAAATAGCCATGCACGAACCAGATCGACAACACACCTCTTTTCTGACCGAGAAAAATCTATATTGCTGGAAGAGAATGTCGTTAGGCCTGAAGAACGCAGGGGCAACCTATCAAAGGCTTGTCAATCATATGTTTGCCGATCAGATCGGGAAGTCGGTAGAAGTGTATGTTGACGATATAGTCGTCAAAAGCTTAAAGAGGGAGGATCACCTGTTCCACCTCACACAGACCTTCGATATCCTTAGGAAGTTCAATATGAGACTCAACCCCAAGAAGTGAAACTTCGGAGTCGAAGTCGGGGAAGTTCTGGGGCATCACGGTCGATGGCGGGGAATCGAGGCTAATCAGGGAAGGTTAAGGCCATCTTGGACATGGGGCACGCCGGAATGTGAAAAGAGGTCGAAGCTCACGGGGTGCTGGCGCGTTAAGCGAGTTCATCTCTAGATGGGGACAAATGCAAGCCGATGTTCGACACCATCCGAAGAAAAAAGGTTCGAATGGACACCGAGAGCCGGGATGCTTTTGAAAATATCAAAACCTACTGGCGGATGTGAGTATCTTGTCCAAACTGCCCGGGAGAAAGTTGTTCTTGTATCTCATGACCTCGGAGACCGCTTTTAAGCGCCCGTACTAGTCCGAAAGCGAGAGGGCAAATCCACTTTCCCATTTATTTTGTAAGCCGATATTTGAACGAAATAGAACGACGTTATCCATCATTAGAGAAGCTGGCCTACGCATTAGTCATGAGTGTGAGGAAGCTAAGACAGTACTTTTTTGATCACCAGGTCGAGGTCCTCACTTCCCTGCCGTTGAGGAATGTGCTCCACCGGCTAAACACATCAGGTCGATGCCTCAAATGGGCCATTGAGGTCAGACATCTGGTGACATACACGCCCACGACCCCCGTCAAAGCCCGAAATCGGGTTGATTTCCTAGTCGAGCTCACATTTCCTTCTGAGATGGGGAATTCGAGCAGCCTGTAGTGGGAGTTGTTCGTAGATGGATCAGCGACCTCTCACAAGTCGGGAGCCGGTCTAGTGTTAAGAAGCCCTGAGGGTATCTCATTCCAAAACGCCATTACCTTTGATTTTCCCGCAATAAATAATGAGGCCGAATATGAGGCGCTCATCAGCGGCTTAGAAATGGCAACAACCATGGGTGTCAAGAGATTGCAAGTCCATATCGACTCTCAGCTTGTGGCCTGTCTGGTCTTAGGGGAGTACGAGGCCCGGGATGATAGAATGGCGGCCTATCAAGAAATCGTAAAAACACTATGCCTGAAGTTCGCACAATTCCATGTCAAGCTGATACCGAGAGAACGTAACTCGCGAGCAGATGCTTTAGCTCAGGTGGCAACCTCCGAAGGGTCACCATACATGAAGGATGTCACCATCACGACACTTCCCCACCCATCCACCGAGCAAGTAACCGTGACAACATTGGAAAACCCAGTGTCGACCTGGATGACACCCATCATGGAGTATTTGATAAGCGGCCTCTTCTGCCCGGGACGTCTAAGCTCGGCGATTCGCGATTCTGAACGCCGACGATACACAATGGTCGGCAGGGAGTTATACAAGCGAGGTTTCGGCATGCCCCTACTTTGATGCATCACGCCTGAACAAGGCCAAGTCATTCTACGAGAGATACACGAAGGGGCATGTGGAAACCACACTGGGGGAGTCACTGGCCCACAAGGCAGGGATATTTTGGCCAACCCTAAGGGCCGATGCTATCACCTTCGCCCGCAAATGCCACAAATGTCAGATCTATGCTCCCTCCATCAAGGTCGCACCAGAAGAACTCACAAGCATCCTCAGTCTTTGGCCTTTTTCGAAGTGGGGAATAGACATCATTGGGCCACTCCCAACGGCCCCAGGATCGTTCAAGTATGCCCTAGTAGCGGTGGATTACTTCACAAAATGGGCCGAGGCCGAGGCATTGACAACCGTAGACCAAGATCACGTCATCAGGTTCATTTGGCGGAACATTATCTGCAGGTTCGGGCTACCCCAGGCAATCATATTAGACAATGGAAAGCAATTCGATGGTATTAAGATTGATGCCTTCTTTAGAAAGTGGAAGATCACAAAGTTGTTTTCTACCCCATACCACCCCCAGTCAAACGGTCAAGTCGAGGCCGTAAACAAAATCATAAAGCACACGCTCAAGACCAAGATCGAGAGGGGAAAAGGGAAATAGGCTAACGAGCTCCCGGACGTGCTATGGTCGTATAGAACGACCTGTAGAAATTCAACGGGCCAAACCCCTTACTCGCTAGCCTTCGGAACTGAGGCGGTTGTTCCTGCGGAAATCGACCTCCCGACCCTCCGAACCAGCCAGGTCGCTTTTAATCATAACTGAAAAGGATACTCGGAGACTCCAAATGTGCCCTCGGCCCAAACTGGGAGGGACCGTTCCAGATATCGAAGGTCCTACCAAACGGGGCATATGAGCTCGAGAAGACAGATGGAACCAAGGCCCAATACCCGTGGAATGCTCATCTGAAGAAGTATTATCAATAGGTTTACACCCTTGTACTAATCACATCGATGTAAACAAATACTTTGGTTAACGATAATTCTCTATTCTACTTTAAAGAAAAATTCCTATGTGTAGAAACCAAACGGGTCGCATGAAAAACATATGATCGATAACATGCAGGTCGCATGAAAGACATGATTGATAACATGCGAACCTGAGGTGTGACTTTAGGAATACTGGAGACGAGATCTCCACCCTAGCGGTGCGGTTATCCCCCTACTTTGTAAGACGATTAAGCAAATGTCCAGTAAAAAAAAAAGTCGTGTAAACATTAAGACGACAAGGACTAAGTGAAAATCGCATAAGGAAATCGAGTCAACACAACAAAGGAGTTAAGGAAAAAAAGAGAATTTCATTAATAAAGACCCGAAGGTCGGGGAGAACCCCATTACAATAGACCCGGAGGTCGGCAAAAAGAAGCATTCCTAATACAATACATTTCTCCGAGGCGAGCTAGTGACCTAGTCTATACTACGGAGCTAATCGAGCCAGCGACCTCGTCTACACTGCGGGGCTAAACGAGCTAGCGACCTGGTCTATACTACGAAGCTACTCGAGCTGGCGACTTGGCCTGTGCCACATTATTACTAGTATAGAGGCTCTCGGATATGGAGGTCGCTGAGGAAGATGTTGTAAAACTATCACAGAAGGATGTTTTAACATCCGAGAAGTGTCAGATGCTGCAATGGGACCTCCCGCGTTAAATGAACACGAGTGTCATACATGTGGTGCAAAAAATTCAAGGGATGGTGAAGGCCAAAAAAATGCCCATCACCACTAATCCCGTCATCCCGATCGGCGCCCAAAGTGCAAAGGGCCTGGGGTACCTCCGTCACGGCGGCGGCTTCCGGGTGGTAGAAAAACTTGGCAATGGCCGTGTGGTCATCCTCCGATGAAGGCAAGATCAGAAACGGGGGAAAAGCAGGGATGGACTGAATACAGGAGGCCATATGTATAGAGCGGGAGAGGCCCATCGCCAGAGGGTGCCTCAAAGCGGGGAACTCGCCGGAACTGCCCATGACTAAGCTTGGGGGCGATATATGGGGAGAAAATGCGTATGGTAATTCTAAAAATCCTATCCTATTTATAGAGGAGAGGCGGGGGTGAGATTGCAAAATCTCGACTCTTGAGGGCCCCCAAAGAAATCGGCGCCGCATAAGCAGCGCCTAGGCAGTACGACTCTTGAGGGCCCCCATGGCATGTAGCGTCACAAAATACCCAGGCCATCATTGTGGATCTGTCACACGTCACGCCGGTTCGGAAAACCGAGGCGAGGGTTCGCCTCCCCGAGGGGGAGGAATCGACCAAGGCACACTTCCCAAGTCCGACTTTCCGGAAGCCGGTTAGAGAATTAAGTTCAAGTCAAGGCCCCGAGGCGAGCTCGCGACCTCGACTTGGGGGATGAAATATGGGGGTTTTATTTCATAAGGCAAAGACCAGATGAGACGAAAAACGAAATAATTGGCTACCATTGTTTGTTTTGCATGAGAAGTTACCATTTGAGTTGCTATTTGGGTCTGTTCCTAATTATTTCAATTTCAAGCCATTTGGACGTCATGTTTATCTATTCTTGCAGGATTATGCTGAGCACAAACTTGCACCACGTAGTCGAACTTGCATTTTTATTGGTTACAACAGCTTACATAAAGAGTTTCATTGCCTTGATCTGAATTCCTCTCGGGTGTGTACAACTAGTCATGCTCAATTTGACGAGTCTTGCTTTCCATTTTCTCGAGCTCCGTCCTCTTCAACTACTTCGGACTTGGATATCTCGAGTTTCTTAGACAGTGTGGTTGTCCCATCTACGCCAAGTGCAGCCCCTCCTTGCCACCTATGTCCAATGCGGTCCGTGCCATGCAGGCCTGCACCTGGTGCGCCAGTCTCGGCCATGCCTCGGCTTCTCTCGAACAACGCTGAGCAGCCGCGTGACCCAACACCTACCCAGGCGCTAGGGCCAGAGCCCGCGCCTGCTCCTGCCCCGGCGTCCCCGCCAGCACCCGACTTAGCACTTGCCGTGGTGCCCCTTCAGCCTGAGCCGGCTCCTTCTGCCCCTCCGCCAACGCCAGTGCATCCCATGGTGACTCATGCTCGGGTAGGGATTTTTAAGCCCCTCTATCTAGTCGACCTTTAAACGCTGCCCTACTGTCGGCTCTTGTTGCTAATCCTGAGCCTCGGGGCTTTAAATCTGCTATTAAGTCTCCGGAATGGTTGGCTGCAATGCAAGAAGAGATGGATGCCCTTCATGATAATCAGACATGAGATTTAGTGCCTCGTCCTTTAGGTACTAACATTGTTGGTTTGAATTGGGTTTTTCGCACCAAGTATCATGCAGATGGTTCCATTTGAATGTCATAAGGCCTGTCTTGTTGCTCAGGGATTTAATCAAGTTCCGGGTGTAGATTTTCATCATACTTCTAGTCTAGTTGTCAAAGCCGCCACATTTCAAGTTGTTCCAGCTCTTGCTATTCAGTATCAGTGGTCTTTGCATCAGTTTGATGTCATGAATGCCTTTCTCAATGGGATTCTTGACAGGCCAGTTTTCATGGCTCAGCCTCCAGAAATTGTTGATTCTCGGTATCCCATATGAATTTGTAATAGAAAAAATTAAGTAAATGTATTGGTTGGTGAGGAGGGGTAGGAGTAATTTGGTACTAGAATGCAATTAATCCTTATATTTATATATTATTCAAAAAATATTTCTTGAAATTGTATAATAGAATTATAAATTAAAATTTATCAATATTAAAAGCACATTCAAATTATTCAATAAAATTACGATATTAATAATTTATTGTTCTGCAAACTAATATGAGTTCGCGCACAAAAAAGAAACAAGCATTACAAACGTATATTCTGGGGCCAATCCTCAACTACAAGTAAATGACATGTATAAAAATTACTTATTTAGAAGTGTATATATATAACTATATACTGTGTGATTGCAACTAGTAAGGAGGTTGTGATTAGTTGTTGTCGGACCAGAATTGGCCTTGAAGGTAATCAATCACGTTTTTCTCAACCTTGAATGCCCTAGTCAGAACATCTGGATTAATAGGTGGATCGGATCCAAACACAGCCTTTGCAATCGTGATAACTCCTGGATTTTGGCTGCTTAGACCTGCGAAGGCTACCGCGTTGGTCTTTCCGGTGTTGAATTGAAAATGAATGAGTCCTTCTGGGAACACAAACACATCTCCGGGATACAATGTCTTGGTGAAGAGCTTGTTCTTCTGGTCGGGGTTTGCAGGATTGGAAGTCACGAACCCAACGTAAAGAGTGCCTTCAACCACCACAAGAATCTCGGTTGCACGAGGGTGCGTGTGTGGGGGGTTCAGCCCGTATGGTGCGTAGTCTATTCTCACTAAAGAGACGCCCAGAGTGTTCAGCCCTGGTATTTGGTTCACATTCACGGGAGTCACTTTTGATCCGTCAGGGTTTGATGTATTGCCGGGCTTGTTTAGACCCGCGACGAAGAAATCATCGGCTGTCACCATCTTTGGATCTTTGCAGATCTTCCCGTTCACAAAAACTACGTACATCAATAAATAGATATATTAGAAAAAAAAAAAGAAGTTAAGAGATAAAGTTAATTAGTCATTTATATAAGTTGTAGTTACCAGGTGCTTTGGAGTCATTGACAGCAACGCAGAAATCTTGAAGAGGGCTGGGATCTGAGGCATATGAGAATGTTGCCAAAGAAGAAATTAGAAAGACAAACAACAAGTGAAAAGCCATCTTCATTTTTGAGCTAGTATATTAATTACTATGTATTGTGCTAGAGAGGTGATGAACTTTAAGTAAACCATGGTGCCTATTTATAGGCAATGCAATGCGATAAAGTTGACAATTTCCACAACTATCAACAAATATATATACTATATAACTATTTCATCAAGACAAGTTGAAAAGTCTCCCTACACTTGGCTCATTTTTTATGTTGCTTAATTTGTTTTACAACTTATGTCATTGCTTTCTAACTATTCATATTAACATTATATTCTAATTATGATCGAATGGTTCTTTTTCCTGAAAATTATAGTATAGACTTTCCGAATTAGCTATAAAAATCAACACAAGAGAGAATAAACCTAATTATGTATATTACTAGTCTTGTTCCTTGCATTATTTCTTAAACAAATCCGATGGATCCACTGATATAATAATTATATAATGGTTTTTTAATAATCAGATAGAAGGTGATAGTAAATTAATAAAACTGCAGGTTTAATTGACCGTTTCTGTGAGGCGAAAATGTCAAGTAAGTTTTATATATGTGGAGAAGTGAAAAATATATACAAGTCGTCAGAGCAGGTAAAGAACAATTCTTGATATAAGAAGACTTGGTGCTCGAGATTAGCCGCACGTAAAACAAACGGGGCCAAGTCTTATTTAAAGCAGTCGACTGATTCGGCATTCATTTATAAGTATAAATAGGCTTATACCGGCTTTGTAGCTCATCACCTCTAACTAGAAGTACAGCAATCAAATAAAAAAAAAAATCGTTCATTAATATGGCGCTCATTAATATGCGCTTGCTTACCACTATTGCCATCTCTCTGGCTTTACTATCATCATTTTGTCATGCCTCCGATCCTAGTCCACTTCAGGACTTTTGCGTAGCAGTTAATGATTCCAACGCTGCTGTTTTCGTGAACGGGAAGATATGCAAGGATCCAAAGATGGTGACTGCAGACGATTTCTTCTTTGCGGGCCTCAACAAGCCCGGAAATACATCAAACGCTGTGGGGTCAAAAGTAACTCAGGTCAACGTTAATCAATTACCAGGACTCAACACTCTGGGCGTCTCTTTAGTGCGAATCGACTACGCACCGTACGGGCTGAACCCCCCTCACACGCACCCTCGTGCAACCGAGATTCTTGTGGTGGTTGAAGGCACTCTTTACGTTGGGTTCGTGACTTCCAATCCTGCAAACCCCGACCAGAAGAACAAGCTCTTCACCAAGACGTTGTATCCGGGAGATGTGTTTGTGTTCCCACAAGGACTCATTCATTTTCAGTTTAATACAGGGAAGACAAACGCGGTTGCCTTCGCCGGTCTGAGCAGCCAGAACCCAGGAGTTATCACTGTAGCAAATGCAGTATTCGGGTCAGATCCTCCCATTTCGATTGATGTTCTCACGAAAGCATTCCGAGTTGATGCCAACGTCGTCAAATATCTTCAGGGACAATTCTGGTCCAATAACAACTAGGCTTTAATTTGTTGTTTTAGATTCATTTCTATTCTTAATTTCTGCACTTAATTAATTAATTTGTTAATAAGTCGTGAACTAGCTAGCTGGCTAGCTAATTCTCACACTCATTAATAATGTATTCTTAATTTATGCCCTTTATTTGTTAATGTATTCTTAAGTTTCTTCATCTATCTCTCAAGATATATATATATAGTTTTTGTTTGAACTTAACTTTTCAAATTATTTACATTAACTCTTGACTTTAATTTTAAAAATCTTCTAATTTTTGCTTGTTATTGGAGGCCAACGTTGACTGAAATCCGCCTATTGAAAGTGGATGTAAACAAGGATTGTAGGCACCTTTGTTGTAAAAGACGGCGGATTTGGAAGATGCTGAGATGACCACTCTGGATCGAGAAGAAGGCACACTCATCAATCATGACGTGTCTCGTAGGCGATATCATTACCAAAGTCGCGCAGGAGGGAACTGCGGCTGGTCTATGGTTGAAGCTGGACATTCTGTACATGACGGAGTCGTTAACCAATATGTTGATGTTGAAGCAACGCCTGTTCAGTTTGCGTATTCATGAAGTTCAGCCACTTCGTAAACATCTAAATCAATTTACTAATACAATTCTACTAGAATGGCATAAAATTGATGTTAAAGTTGATGATGAGGATGCGGCTTTAATTATGTTGTTTATCCACCTTTGTCATATGTGAACATTGTGTTGTCTTTCATTGTTGGGGAAGAAAATGTGCCTCTAGAATAAATTAGATTATCTCTGAATACTAGAGAGCTGCAGAAATAAGGTGAGTGGTGGAAGTTTATATAATCAGGTCGCTGAATTAGTTGCAAGGGACCTGAAAAAATAGGGAATAAGAAATTCAAAAAGGCTGGGTCTGAGGGCCCTAAACTAGACGATATCTGTAACTACTTGAAAGACTCAGGTCATTGGAAAAATGACTGTCTGAAGAAGAAGAAGAAAAAATAGGAAAACAAAACAGGTACTGCTGCTGTCATTAAAGGAGATGACACCAACTCCGAGATAAGTTAAAAATCGTTGTAATAAGCACCTACGACAACGGGTTAATATGGGTTAACACAACGGGTAAAAACCGTTGTAATAAATACCTACAACAACGGGTTAGTATGGGTTAACACAACGGGTAAAAGCCGTTGTAATAAGCACCTACGACAACGGGTCGTTATGAGTTAACACAATGGGTAAAAGCCGTGGTAATAAACACCTACGACAACGGGTTACGAAGAGTTAACACAACGGGTAAATGCCGTTGTGACAAACACCTACGACAACGGGCTACGAAGAGTTAACACAACGGGTAAATGCCATTGCGATAAACACCTATGACAACGGGGATTACCCGTTGTCATATGTCCGGGACCTACGACAACCCCAGCATCCACAACGGGGGGAAAACAGCTACGACAATGGGGATTACCCGTTGTCAAATCCAGTTTTTGGCATAGTGTCATTACCAAAGTCGCTCAGGTGGGAATTGCGGCTGGTCTATGGTTGAAGCTGGACAGTCTGTATATGACGAAGTCGTTAATCAATAAGTTAATGTCGAAAGCAACGTCTGTTCAGTTTGCGTGGTCATGAAGTTCAGCCACTTCGTAAACATCTAAATCAATTTATTAATACAATTCTACTAGAATTGCGTAATATTGATGGTAAAGGTGATGATGAGGATGAGAAGATAATCCAAAGGAGGACATTGTGTTGTCTTTCATTGTTGGGAAAGGAAATGTGCCTCTAGAATAAATTAGATCATCTCTGGATACTAGAGAGCTGCAGAAATAAGGCGAGTGGTGGAAGTTTATATAATCAAGTTGCTGAATTAGTTGCTAGTGGGAGCAAGGCACCTGAAAAAATAGGGAATAAGAAATTCAAGAAGGCTGGGTCTGAGGGCCCTAAACTAGATGATATCTGTAACTACATGAAAGAGTCAGGTCATTGGAAAAATGACTGTCTTAGGAAGAAGAAATAGGAAAACAAAGCAGGTACTGCTGCTGTCACTAAAGGAGATGACACCAACTCCAAGGAGGATATAACCCTAATTGTTGATGGGCAAAGACATCATACTTATGTGTGGGTCCTCGATTCTGGGGCATCTTACCATATATGTTCAGGCAGAGAGTGATTTACAACTTACGAGCATGTGGATGGAGAAAATATTTTTATGGCCAACAATTCCGTTTGAAAGGTGGTGGGAATAGGCTCGATTCTATTACGGAGACCAGCTGGTAAATTTTTCTCATTGAAGGTGGAGTTATGTATGTCTACAAATGTTCCAACGTGGTTCTAAAAGGTGTGAAGTTAGGAACATTGTACTTTCTACAAGGTAGAATGCTATCGGAAGTTCACAAAGACAACTTGACTAATGAGACATGAGACTTGGTCACATGGGTGAAAGGGGTTGCAAATTTTGTCAAAAGGGGATTTTCTTGGTGACCAAAAGGTCGCAAACCTAGGATTCTCTGAGCATTGTGTTTTTGGGAAGTTTCACCGCAACAAGTTTTCCAAGGTAATTCATCGAATAAAAGACACTTGATACATCTATTCTGATTATTGGGGTCCTTCTCCTGTAGAATCTCTAGTAGGCCATAGATACCTCGTGTTTATGATTGATGGCTACTCAAGAATGACTTGGATGATTTTGACAAAGCATAAAAGTGAAGTTTTCAAGAGTTTCAAGCAATGGAAGACGTTGGTGGAAATCCAAACATGGGAAGAAAATCAAAAGGCCGTGAACTGATAATTATCTATAATTCTGTTGTTCTGATTTCGACGAGTTCTGAAAGAATAAAGGGATCACAAGACATCATATAGTGCGAGATACACCACAATAGAATGGTGTAGCAGAACACATTAATCACACACTTCTGGAGAGAATTCAATGTATGCTCTCTAATGCTTGATTAGCTCGAAGATTTTGGGACAGAAGCGGTCAGCACAACATGTTACCTAATAAACAGTTACGTCCTTATTACCGAACCCTGTTGTTTGTTCCTCTTGTAAGTTGGCTAAGAGTAAGAGATTTTCTTTTGATTTGAATGAAAAACATGCTTCTGCTGTGCTTGTTTGAGTACCGGGCTATGGCAAATGCAGCAGCAGAACTTGTTTGGCTCACTAATCTTCACAGTGAGCTCCGGATCACAGAGTCTCCACGCCCGATCCTTCTTTGTGATATAACAAGAGTCCCATATTTTTTGGACTACCCCTTCGTTCGGGAGTTGGTATCTTCAGGGAAGATTTCCACACAGTTTGTTCCCTCTCATCTTCAGTTGGCGGATATCTTTACCAAGAGTCTACCTCGACCGACTTTTGAATTTCTTTGGTCCAAGCTTTGCGTAAGTCTTAACCCCACGCAACGCTTCGGGGGGGTAATAAGGGATAGTATTTTATGTTTGAATTTGTATATATAGAATAGATTGTATTCTTTAATTATTTCCCTTAATACCTGGTCTATTCTGTTGTAATGTGTAATCTCTACATATAGTGAAAATCTTCTATCACCAATTTAGTGGTGATCATTCACTTATTCTCACATCGCATCAAGTTTTCCAAGGTAATTCATAGAATAAAAGACTCACTTGATTACATCCATTCTGATTGTTGGGGTCTTTCTCTTGTAGAATCTGTAGAAGGCCATATATACCTCGTGTTTATGATTGATGGCTACTCAAGAATGACTTGGGTGATTATGATGAATCATAAAAGTGAAGTTTTTAAGAGTTTCAAGCAATGGAAGACGTTGGTGGAAAATCAAACTGGGAAGATAATCCAAAGAATGCGAACGGATAATAGTCTGTAATTATGTTGTTCTGATTTCGATGAATTCTGCAAGAATAAAGGGATCGCAAGACATAATACAGTACGGGATACACCACAACTGAATGGTGTAGCAGAACGTATGAATCAAAAACTTCTGGAGAGAGCTCAATGCATGCTCTGTAATGCTGGACTAGCCCAAAGATTTTTGGTAGAAGTGATAAGTGGATTACGAAAAGGTGAGAGAATGGCGCCCATGGGAGGAGTTCTTTTTTGCAAAAGTTTCGTAGAACGCTTTAGAGAACGAGACTGAAGTGATCTCGAGTGGAAGGGAGGAGCAGCGGATTTGCCCATTCTTTTTGACAGGGGTTATTTAAGTTACTTAGAGTGTGATTATTTGCATTTTAATGTGACTTGTTTGCGTGTTTTCCCACTTATATATACGTTGATGAGTTAAAAGCTCACTTAATCTTTTGTTTGAGTTTTTGGGTGTTTTTAGGGCTTTTTTGGAGATATAGAAGGGTTGGAGAAGGGCCCAAAGATCCATAATAAGTATTGGGCCGAATTTCACTCACTGCAGCCCACACTTGGGGGGCCCAGTGTGAGCCGAAATCTTGAATCTGATGGGCCAGCGGGATTCTCATTAATTCCAGCCCAAATATCATACGGAAAAGGGCAGCATGGCGGAGGATTGGAGGCAGTGAGAGCGGGAGACAGAGTACGGACGAGAGCAGATCAAATTTTGGGGATTTTTGAGAGAGACAAGAGAGCAACGGGAGAGATCATCTTTACCGTTTGAAGTATTTTCTTTCTAGAACTATGAACTCGTTATTTTGTGTATTTGTTATGACTATGGACGGCTAAGTCCCTTATTCCAATTCCAGATATTTCTGAACTTGTATTTGATGATTACTAGTTAATTTGATATCGTTTGTCAGACCTTTATTCTCAGATTATTTATATCGCCTGCTTTAACTTTCTGCATGTTAGGATAATTAATTTGGTTTGGCCACCTAGGTTAATTTATTCTTATATGCCTGTTAGTTCATATCACGTAATTCGTAATTGTTGCGTGTATATGACAATTGGTAACAACTAGTAAAATTTGCTAGGGTGATATAAATTGAATTCTTTTGAATCGAGCTAGCGTATTCGGGAATTTATTTGACCTTTATCCTAGAGGCTAATGTATTTACTGAATTAAATTTAGATCGTATCTAGACTGTTCAGTTAAAAAGGTTCATTGAAGAGCGTATTTCAATTGGATAAAATTAAGGGATAAAACCGATGAACAGAGCTTGTTGTTTATTGAGGGTCATTAGTCTGAGAGTAAGGTTAAGCAAACGATACTTTTAATTAGAAAAATCAAAATACAAGGGATGAATGAACTGTGAATTGGAAGCCTTTTATTATTCGAATTTGATTACTTGTTATTTCTGCAATATTTAATTACTTGAGTTTTCTTCTAAAAATCCAAAACACCCCCTTTTTAAGTCTCTTTAAATTCACACAACTAACGTGATAATTATTTTCACGTTCCCTGAGGATCGACCCTTACTTATCCTACTACATTCTAGTGGATCGGTTAAAGAATTTAATATATTTTTGGGTGCCGGCGATAGCACACCAAGAAGCGGCCAACACAACATGTTACTGTTGGGGAATTAATTGCCCGGATCTATTCAGGATGAATATTTAAATACAAATTTAATTCTAACAATTATTACTAGCATGAATTAATCCTATATTAATTCAAATAATAATTCAACAACAAATCATGCATATAAACAGTTCACGTAAATCCTACGCATGCGGAATTACTTCGAGTTTACGTGAACTTACCTCTTGGAATGACAATGGTCTCGTCGATGAAAACACACCAAAAGACCTTCCCAAGTATTCCCTAGTCCTTGCTCGACAATCCGGTGGAAGGAAGCTCGCGAACAATTAACAAAAGGGAAAATAAAATTTGTTGCACCACCTTTGTGGATTTACTAATTTTTCCAGCACATGGAATTGTACACTCACAATTGACGTTTTTCGAAAATACACAATCTGTCGACGTTTCAAAATATTTGATATTTTATCGACTCTAATATTTTTCCGAAAAACCAATTTTCGTGTTCACTGGGGATGAAACATTCATCCCCTATTTATAATAGAGAGGGGGACGAAAATTAGGGACCAAAATAGGGTTAGGAAAGATCTTTTCTTGATCTCCAAGAAATCTTGAATATATCCCATATATTCTTCTTTCCATGTGTATTTTTCCACAAAAATCTCACACCCTTATTTAACCCATTTTTTCGAAATTAATAGGAGGTTTTTCAAGATTGGATCTTTCTTGAATTTATGAGATATTCTTGTATTCCAAGAATACATATCTTTTTCCATAAAATCTTTTCAAGAAAATCAAGAAAATCCTTCTTCCTATTATTACTCTATATATTTCGAAAATCACAATTAGAAACCAAGTGGGAGATTTCTTGAATTTATGGGATAATCTTGTATTCCAAGAATACTTATCTCCTTTCCATAAAATCTTTTCAAGAAAATTCTTCTCCCTCTTTTTTATTAATAATTTCGAAATTCAAGGAAAATAATGCAACAACAATTTATTTTATTTTTAAACACTTTTTTCAGTTATTGGACTTTATGTTGGGCTACTTGAGGGGCTTTTAGGAGAATTAAGATTGGACCTTCCAATGGATCTTGAATTATCAATATTGAGCCACAATATTATTCAAGCCCATAAATATTAATTAATCCCACTACATAATAAATATTGCACTATCCATCTTAACCCATATTACAGTTAATATGACTCACGATTATTATTTCCCGTGTTTAAGATTATCTAGCCCATTAATTAATTCAAGCCACTGAAATAGCTTTTCATTAATTAATATCTTTTATCCTTGGTAAAGGAACGGTTCAACATTATTATTCATACCGGAAACTAGTTCCACTTGCAAGATTTGGTATGATAAAACTTATGAACCTCCCAAGGGGGAAAATCGAACAAGCGTACATGCACACGATTCTCCGTATTAAATCTTAGCAATCGCATGTGACCAATAATATTGCCCAAGATATAGAGTATTGAATCTCATTGATTCTCTTCTCGTAATAAGTCAAAGCAATAGTTACTAACCACACGCAATCCTATTTAAGGGACGAAGATTAAGAAATAACTAACCACTGAGGTCTAATTCTTCCTAGTTCAGTTCTGAAGAATTTATCCTCCTGCAGGTCCTCTTCAGTGCATCAGACATGCACTAGTGTAATCTCTTGGTCAAGAAAAACCAATCTAAGCCTTACACTTCAACCTTTCACGATGGATTGTTCATTTCCATCTAGGTCGTGAATGGTGTACTTTTAGTTACAATGGATTGTTAATTTAATCTTCTGTGATCTGGTATCACTAAATTAACTACAATGTAACACATACTATTTATTGAACAGTTATGCAGTAAATATATGTAACATTCGATGATATTTAAAGCATCTGTGATAAACAATTTATTTCAGTATATAAGTCCGAAATTCAGTCTGATTATACAAAGTAAAAGCATACTTTCCAGTATAATCCCAACAATCTCCCACTTATACTCAAAGTCTGCTTTTAAGTATACTACATCATGTCTCGTGTAGTTCCTAATACGTGACATCTAATGTCACCTACACGAACCTAATAATGTCTCCCACTTATACTCAAAGCAGATTGGCAACGGTCTTGACACTCATTCCTTTCACATGTCTCTCAAATGTATTCTGAGGCAGACCCTTTGCGAATGGATCAGCTAGGTTGTCTTCTGACGTGATCTTTGCCACCTCTATATCTCCTCTCTTAATGATTTCTCGTATAAGATGGTATTTCCTTTCAATGTGTTTGCTGGCCTTGTGGGCTCTTGGTTCCCTTGAATTTGCAACTGCTCCGGCATTGTCACAATAAACAATGATTGTGCTGGGCAAATTCGGAACTACATCCAAGTCCACTAGGAAGTTCTTGAGCCAAATCGCTTCTTTCGCTACCTCGCAAGCAGCTACATATTCGGCTTCCATGGTAGAATCTGCGATGCATTTCTGCTTAACGCTTCTCCACGTCATGGCTCCTCCCACCATGCAAAACACACTACCGGAGGTAGATTTTCTGGAATCTAAGTATGATTGGAAATCCGAGTCCGTGTAGCCGATGGGGATTTGACTATCTGACTGATAAACCAACATTCTATCTCGAGTTCTTTTCAGATACTTCAGAATGTTTTTAACTGCCGTCCAATGTTCCTTCCCCTGGTTACTTTGATATCTTGCCACCATGCCAACGGCAAAACAGATATCCGGTCTCGTACACAGCATTGCATACATAAGGCTTCCGACAGCCGAAGCATAAGGAATGCCTTTCATGTCATCTATCTCCTTTTGTGTCTTAGGGCACATTTCCTTGGATAGATGGATTCCATGCCTGAAAGGTACGAAGCCTTTCTTGGAATCCTGCATGCTGAATCGTTTCAAGACAGTGTCTATGTATGAAGTTTGCGATAAGCCTATCATCCTTTTCTTGTGATCTCGAGTGATCTTGATCCCAAGGATGTGCCCGGCTTCCCCTAAGTCCTTCATATCAAACTGTTTTGAAAGCCATGCCCTTACGTCTGATAACACCTTTTCATCGTTCTCGATGAGCAGAATGTCATCTACGTATAGTATTAAGAATACCAATGCAGTTCCGACACACTTTTTGTACACACAACTTTCGAACTCGTTTTGATCAAACCCATAAGACTTTATAACATGATCAAAACATTGGTTCCAAGCTCTGGATGCCTGTTTGAGTCCGTAAATGGACTTCATGAGCTTACAAACTAGGTGTTCTTGGCCCTTTTCAATGAAGCCTTGGGGTTGTTGCATATAGATTTCTTCATCAAGACTTCCGTTAAGGAAAGCTGTCTTGACATCCATTTGCCAGATTTCAAAATCGAGATGCGCAGCAATCGACAAGAGAATCCGGATGGACTTGAGCATTGCTACAGGTGAAAAGGTTTCCTCATAGTCGATCCCTTCTTTCTGAGTATAACCTTTCACCACAAGCCTTGCCTTGAAGGTTTCCACCTTCCCGTCCGGTCCCCTTTTTCTCTTGTATACCCACTTGCAACCAATAGGTTTGACCCCATTAAGTGGTTCGACTAGCTCCCACACTCTGTTATGATCCATAGAACCCATTTCTTCTTTCATTGCCTTTTGCCAAGAAACCGCATCCTTGTCTTGGATTGCCTCATCATATGTCCATGGGTCTGATTCGTCTTGACCGGGAATCAAGTCCGAGGACTCTCCTATCCCATGAATCTCTCGGGCTGTCTTACAACCCTCCCACTACGACGAGGTTCCGGTTGTGTAAGTGTGTCATTTGGTATGTCATCTTGTATAGTTGGCAACGAGGTTAGCCCCCTTAGCTCACTTAAGGTAATCTCACTTCTGGGTCTTCTTTCGTTCATATAGTCTTCTTCCAAAAATCTAAAGTGGGTGCTTATAACCACCTTTTGATCTTCGGGACCATAGAACATACACCCTTTTGTTCCCTCGGGGTATCCTATAAACAGCCTTAATTCTGATCGAGGATCCAATTTTCCGGCTTCCTTGTCCAACACTTAGGCCGGACACCCCCAAATTCTCATGTGTCTCAAATTGGGCTTGCGCACGGTCCACAATTCTTTGGGTGTTTTGGGAACCGATTTGGATGGCACCAAGTTCAGAATGTAAGCCGCTGTTTCCAAGGCATGACCCCAGAACGACTTGGGATGATCCGCATAACACATCATTGATCTAACCATTTCTAAAAGAGTTTTGTTTCTTCGCTCTGCAACCCCGTTTTGTTGAGGGTTCCGGGTGCAGTTAGCTAGGATACAATCCCTTCATCTGACAAGTAGTTCAAAAACTCATCGCTGAGGTACTCGCCTCCACGATTAGATCGTAGAGACATGATACGTTTTTCTCTATGATTCTCTGCTTGAGCCTTAAATTCTTTGAATTTCTCAAAGGTCTCAGATTTATGCTTCATAAGGAAAATATAACCGTACCTTGAGTAGTCATCAATAAAAGTGACGAAATACTCATAACCTCCTCTTGATTTGGTTGACATTAGACCACATACATCTGTGTGAACGATTTCTAACACTTCTTTGGCTCTATTCCCCTCGGCTCCGAATGCCCTCTTGGTCATTTTACCCTCCAAACATGATTTGCAGGTTGGAATTGGTTCAACTTGGAGAAACTCTAGTGAACCGTATTTCACCAACCTTTGGATCCTCTTTGGATTAATATGTCCCAATCTTAGATGCCATAGAAGTGTTTCGTTCACGTCTGATGAACGTTTTTCTTTTATCGGAAACAATCGATGTGTTATAGGATACGTTTCGTGAGTGGTGTGCACATTTAATTGTATAGAGATTGTCTATCAACGTCCCATAACAGATACACTCATCATTTCGAGAAATGATGTCATTCTTATTAGAAGAAACTAAGTATCCATTAACAGAATTTTAGAAACTGAAAGTGAATTCTTTCTAAAACTGGGAACATAAAGAAAATCTCTTAAAATTAAAACTTTGTCTTCAAAAGACAGGTGCACTTCTCCCACTGCTTCAGCTGCCACTCTCGTAGCATCGCCCAGTGTGATGAGGATCTCACTCCCACTAAGTTGTCGGGTCAGCTGGGACCCAGTAACGTGAAACATACATGGTCAGCAGATCTCGTATCAACTACCCACGAATGGGAAGTATACGCCGCTAAACAAGTTTCAACAACTAGTGCGTGAGAATTACCTTTCTTTCCGACCCTTTTGGGGTTGGAACAGGCAAACCTCCATTGTCCTCTTTCACCGCAGTTTAAGCACTTCCTCTTTGGATTTTCCTTGACACCACCGGCATTCCTCATCTTACCATTGCCTTTGGCAACAGTTGAGTTTGATTGCTTATGGCTCTTGGTCCTCTTTTTTTTCTTGCCTTCCCTTAGCCTAGAAGATGAAGACGGACCACTTGCCGTCAAAGCTTGAGTTCGGTGGCCCATCAACATCTCTGCCGAGACCAAAGCTTGCAACAAATTGGCTACCGAGGCCAAAATGCTCAAAAACCTTTGGGCAGAGAGTGAAGTACCAAATTCATCTGAGTCCCCAGATTATAATCTGCACTCAGAACCTCTAGTTTGTTCAGATGGGCCATCAATTCTGAGGACGTAATCCCTTACGGGTTTGTCCTTCACCATTTTCAGCGACGACATCTCTCGCAAGGTGATCTGACGGGTCCCGCATTTTTTACCCGTCAGTTGGCTCATCTGATGAATCCACTTGTGCTTTTGTGCAGTTAGGACAATTATAATTTTTCGTTTCCAATCAATATAGTTTCCATACATATTGTATTGACTTTAAGTATATTAACAGTGCATTAAAAGGTTGCGACATGCTGAACTGAAATAAATAATAATATGCATAAGCACAAATATATCACAAGGTTCGATCACATGTTTCATATTAAAATCTCAAAAAAAATATGAACATGCATCAGCCAACATCTCAAAACAGTTTAAATAAGCCACGTGGGGTGGGTCATTATTTAAACACATTCAAGCAGGTTACAAACAAGAACAATTACAAACCTTTAATATCCAGATTAATAGTTGGCTCCCACTTGACCAATATAAAATTGACAGGGACTTCGGGGAAGTATATGCATATCAATTTTATACCTAAGTAATAAACATGATTAAATACAGAATTATTATTTCGCTTTGAACGAGCCTCGTGGGGAGAGTCATCGTCGCCACTAGTAATAATCCACAATCATCCATTTGGAATTTATTCATGTGAAAGCTATCTTTTGACCGTCCCGTGGGGGGAATTTCTCCAAAAGAATTCACAAATAAATAAATCATGGAGGTCAAAATTAATTCAATTTTATTATCCGGAATAAAATTGTCAATTAATTATTTAAGCATACTTAGTAATTTTCGAAAGTGAGATTTTTCAAAACATTTTCTCATGCATCGCAAATTTAAACACAATTTAAATAAGCATAAAATAATGCATAAACATCAAGACAAAAAATTAAACATATTGGGCACATTTATCCAATTGTCATGGTTAATTTTTGTCATGTCTTGATCTTGAGAAATCGTCGTCATAGCCTTCATCGTTCGTCTCGAAAAGCTCCCACTTGACCGTTTAAAAAAATGCCTTGTCAAGCCACGTCATCGACCAGCTCGCGGGTTGGAGTGCCCGCCAAAGACCTCCCGGCCGTGTCGAGTGGGCGTCCGTCGAAGCGCCGCCAAGACGCCGCCGTCGCCGTCGCCAAGCCATCGCCGTCGCCCGCGTCGCGTCGCGTCGCGTCGTGCGGCGTCGCCCGCGTCGTCGCATTATCGGCGGCGTCGCCCCGGCGCGCCCTCGCGAAACGACTGCGGCGTCGCCCGCGTCGCCCGCACGAGCCCTCGCGCGCCTCGGCAGCGTCGCCCGCGTCTATTCGGGATGAATATTTAAATACAAATTTAATTCTAATAATTATTACTAGCATGAATTAATCCTATATTAATTCAAATAATAATTCAACAACAAATCATGCATATAAACAGTTCACGTAAATCCTACGCATGCGAAATTACTACGAGTTTACGTGAACTTACCTCTTGGAATGACAATGGTCTCGTCGATGAAAACACACCAAAAGACCTTCCCAAGTATTCCCTAGTCCTTGCTCGACAATCCGGTGGAAGGAAGCTCGCGAACAATTAACAAAAGGGAAAATAAAATTTGTTGCACCACCTTTGTGGATTTATAATTTTTCCATCACATGGAATTGTACACTCACAATTGACGTTTTTCGAAAATACACAATCTGTCGACGTTTCAAAATATTTGATATTTTATCGACGTTGATATTTTTCCGAAAAACCAATTTTCGTGTTCACTGGGGATGAAACATTCATCCCCTATTTATAATAGAGAGGGGGACGAAAATTAGGGACCAAAATAGGGATATGATAGATCTTTTCTTGATCTCCAAGAAATCTTGAATATATCCCATATATTTTTCTTTCCATGTGTATTTTTCCACAAAAATCTCACACCCTTATTTAACCCATTTTTTCGAAATTAATAGGAGGTTTTTCAAGATTGGATCTTTCTTGAATTTATGAGATATTCTTGTATTCCAAGAATACATATCTTTTTCCATAAAATCTTTTCAAGAAAATCAAGAAAATCATTCTTCCTATTATTACTCTATATCTTTCGAAAATCACAATTAAAGAAACCAAGTGGGAGATTTCTTGAATTTATGGGATAATCTTGTATTCCAAGAATACTTATTTCCTTTCCATAAAATCTTTTCAAGAAAATTCTTCTCCCTCTTTTTCTTTAATAATTTCAAAATTCAAGGAAAATAATGCAACAAAAATTTATTTTATTTTTAAACACCTTTTTCAGTTATTTGACTTTATGTTGGGCTACTTGAGGGGCCTTTAGGAGAATTAAGATTGGACCTTCCAATGGATCTTGAATTATCAATATTGAGCCACAATATTATTCAAGCCCATAAATATTAATTAATCCCACTACATAATTAATATTGCACTATCCATCTTAACCCATATTACAGTTAATATGGCTCCCGGTTATTATTTCCAGTGTTTAAGATTATCTAGCCCATTAATTAATTCAAGCCACTGAAATAGCTTACCATTAATTAATATCTTTTATCCTTGGTAAAGGAACGGTTAAACATTATTATCCATACCGGAAACTAGTTCCACTTGCAAGATTTGGTATGATAAAACTTATGAACCTCCCAAGGGGGCAAATCGAACAAGCGTACTTGCACACAATTCTCCGTATTAAATCTTAGCAATCGCATGTGACCAATAATATTGCCCAAGATATAGAGTATTGAATCTCATTGATTCTCTTCCCGTAATAAGTCAAAGCAATAGTTACTAACCACACACAATCCTATTTAAGGGACGAAGATTAAGAAATAACTAACCATTGAGGTCTAATTCTTCCTAGTTCAGTTTTGAAGAATTTATCCTCCTGTAGGTCCTCTTCAGTGCATCAGACATGCACTAGTGTAATCTCTTGGTCAAGACAAACCAATCTGAGCCTTACACTTCAACCTTTCACGATGGATTGTTCATTTCCATCTAGGTCGTGAATGGTGTACATTTAGTTACAAGGGATTGTTAATTTAATCTTCTGTGATCTGGTATCACTAAATTAACTACAATGTAACACGTACTATTTATTGAATAGTTACGCAGTAAATATATGTAACATTCGATGATATTTAAAGCATCAGTGATAAACAATTTATTTCAGTAAATAAGTCCGAAATTCAGTCTGATTATACAAAGTAAAAGCATACTTTCCAGTATAATCCCAACAGTTACCTGATAAATCATGGATCTCACACATGTATAATCCTAAACACACCCTAAGAAGTGTGGTCTGGTAAGTATGCATATTACTTTAATTTGAGAGCTTTTTGGGTGTACTATTTATTATCATGTAAATGGAGGTAAATTTGAGTCAAGGGCGAAGAAGGGAGGTTTTATGGGCTATGAGAGCGGTGTTAAGGTGTAATATAGTCTAGTCTTCATCATAAAGTAAAGTCATACTTAGCATAAATATTAATTTTTATTGAGAATTCTATATATTAAGCCATATGTAGCAATACAACCGAATCTTGTTAGAAACTTTAATTTGCATGAAGTATGAAACTAATGTCTTGCATATATTTGTAGGGTAATGTTTTTTTAGGACAGTAACTTAGGGAGATTGTGTTTAAATGACAATAATTATATTGAAAATGTAAGACAATATGTTTTAAAATTTGTAAAAACATGGGACAATATGTTTTAAAATCTATAAATGTAGGACAATTGAGCCCCAATAAGCCCAAATTTGACGTGATATTTCAACCCAATCTGGGCTTATTCGGGCTCTATTGTCCTACATTTATAGATTTTAAAACATATCGTCCTATATTTACAAATTTTAAAACATAGTGTCCTACATTTCCAAGTCCGTAAAAATATTGTCCTTAAAACACAACCCCGTAAGTTGTTGTCCTAAAAAAATATTTTCCCCTGTATTTGTATATATTTCATTAAAAATAAATATAGAAAAAATCAGATTTTCGAGGGCTTTATTATTGATATGAACAAGATAACGAGGTCGAGGAGATTAACTGGAATTTTATTACATAAATTGATGCATCAAAATTCATGAAGTAATCTAAGTTAGGGATTGTCTCATACATGAATTAGTTTGTCACATAAAATATATATTAAAGACTATACGCATAGAAAAAATTTATACGAATTTTTTAATATTGGCCCTGACATTGTCAATGAGAAAGTTACCGGATAAGCTTGTGAAAGAGTACTTGTTGTTTGCAATTACAAGTCTTGTTTCCTTAATATATAATTTCTTAAACAACCCGGCCCCATGGATCCACTGATATAATAATTAATGGTTTCGTATTAGTATATAATAATGAGTAGTAAATTAATAAACTGCAGTTTGAATTGACCGTTTGTGTGAGATGAAAATGTCAAGTTTTATGTATGCATGCGGAGGAGAAGAATTCTTGAGATAATTAAGACTTGGTGGTCGAGATTAAAGAAACGGGCCAAGTCTTATAATTAATATTAAAGCAATCGACTGCAGATTCGGCATTCATTTGTAAGTATAAATAGGCATGCATATACCTGCTTTGCAACTCATCACCTCTAACTAGAATATCTTAAGTAGAGCAATCGAAGATTAATATATATAATATGGCGCTCATTAATATGCGCTTGCTTACCACTATTGCTATCTCTCTGGCTTTACTATCATCATTTTGTCATGCCTCCGATCCTAGTCCACTTCAGGACTTTTGCGTAGCAGTTAATGATTCCAACGCTGCTGTTTTCGTGAACGGGAAGATATGCAAGGATCCAAAGATGGTGACTGCAGACGATTTCTTCTTTGCGGGCCTCAACAAGCCCGGAAATACATCAAACGCTGTGGGGTCAAAAGTAACTCAGGTCAACGTTAATCAATTACCAGGACTCAACACTCTGGGCGTCTCTTTAGTGCGAATCGACTACGCACCGTACGGGCTGAACCCCCTCACACGCACCCTCGTGCAACCGAGATTCTTGTGGTGGTTGAAGGCACTCTTTACGTTGGGTTCGTGACTTCCAATCCTGCAAACCCCGACCAGAAGAACAAGCTCTTCACCAAGACGTTGTATCCGGGAGATGTGTTTGTGTTCCCACAAGGACTCATTCATTTTCAGTTTAATAAAGGGAAGACAAACGCGGTTGCCTTCGCAGGTCTGAGCAGCCAGAACCCAGGAGTTATCACTGTAGCAAATGCAGTATTCGGGTCGGATCCTCCCATTTCGATTGATGTTCTCACGAAAGCATTCCGAGTTGATGCCAACGTCGTCAAATTTCTTCAGGGACAATTCTGGTCCAATAACAACTAGGCTTTAATTTCGCTTTTAAAATCATGCATTCTCATTAAAAGTTATTTATATTATAAGTTCTTAACTTTAACTTATCTAATTAAGTTAAGTTTTTAATTTAATATTTGAATATAAATTTTATTTCTTAGGGCTACGCTTTCATTAACTTGCCGGATTGGCAGCCGCAAACGAGCTTCTAAATTCTAATGTTAATGTCATGGGGCTGAGGTGTAAGCTGTTAACATGGATTTGTGGAGTTCGATTGGCCATTTTAATGTTAAAGTGTGATGGAGTTCTTTTTAATATCTTTTTACAATTGGAGAGGTGGATTAACATATATGTCAACTTCTTTGTAGTTGTTTTTCCGAAACTTAGACATCAAATTTATTTTATAATTTAATGAAGGTATTTATACATTATTGCTTCTTATATAATCTTTATTTCGGGATTTATATAACATTGCTCTCTTTTTGCGATGTGTTTTGCAGATTTTATCTGTTGTTTTACAGATTTTATATTATTTAGGTTTTTTCAAATTTAAACTTTTTATTGCTTTCTTTTTTTAATGTGAATTTTGAGATTTTTAAATAATAATTTATACAATGTGTTGTTCCAATGCATATTATGTTTGCATTATTTTTTATTTATTTTTGTCACACCATCTAGGATTTCTTCTTTTCCATTTATAGCAATTATTTTAATCTGATTTTGTTGTTAACCTGATTCGATTATGAAGATTTCTTAATCAATTTGTATAATTTTTTGAAGATTTAAAAATGGGGTATTGAGGTAGTAATTTAATTTTTGAATATGAATTGTAACATGATTTTATTAATTTCCGAATTCTTATATTAATTGTGCCATTATGTTCCTTAATTTCCTTTTAATTTCTTATTTGTGTTGTTATTATTTGGTTTTGTTATATTAGGTTGGGTAACTTAAGGTCTCTCATACAATAATTGAGAATTTGTTTACACATTATGGTCCTGAAAGAGTTGTTGATATTCCAATAGCCGAGGTTCGATTCATTTTTATGTTTTTATGTATTGCTTCATTGCATTTCCGCTGATTGAAGTTCTTATGTTGCTCTTGACATTACATATAATCTTTCTTCTTTTTTTTTTTTTTTTTTTTTTTTCCGAATTTTAGTTTGTATTCAGATGATGAGAGATATAAAGCCAGAAATATATATTCTTATACTCACCACTATGCTAATTGTTTCAAGGATGTTAAAATAGTGATTAAGTATTTTGAAGTTGAGTGATTAGAGAGGTGCGGATTAATTCTAAATTAATTAGTAGATAAGGTATGTATTGTTGGTTGTGGGATGTGCAAGAAAAGTAAAAAGGTGGAAAAAAAAAAAAAAAATGTATTTTAATATTAATTGAGTAGCAGTTGACTTAGTTTTGAATAAAGATAGGAATAATTATTAAGAAAAATGGAGCCACGACTTGCCAAAATAGAAATGCAAAACTTTGGTGGGAATTCCAAAAATGACTAAATATAAAGCTTTGCTCGGGATGGAGAGAGTATATCATACACATATAATATTAAAAAATTTAATTATATCTACAATTAAATTAATTAAATATTTAAAGTGTTTAATTTAAAATAATGTTGTAAATTTTTCTTTTTCAGTCCCGCGAAATTCGCGGGGTTACATACTAGTATATATATATATATATATATTTTTTATTTTATTTTGTTTGAACTTAACTTTTCAAATTATTTACATTAACTCTTGACTTTAATTTAAAAAATCTTTTAATTTTTGCTTGTTATTGGAGGCCAGCGTTTAGAAAATTAAAAGTTGCATGTGACTTAAATCCGTCTATTGAAAGTGGATGTAAACAAGGATTGTAGGCACCTTTGTTGTAAAAAGACGACGAATTTGGAAGATGCTGAGATGACCACTCTGGAGAAGAAGGCACACTCATCAATCATGGCGTGTCTATAAGTTTATATCATTACCAAAAGTCAAGCAGAGGAAAGCTGGGGCTGGTCTATGGTTGAAGTTGGACAGTCTGTATATGACGGAGTCGTTAACTAATAAGTTCGATGTTGAAAGCGACGCCTATTCAGTTTGCGTATCCACGAAGTTCAGCCACTTCGTAAACATCTAAATCAATTTATTAATACAATTCTACTAGAATTGTGTAATATTAATGTTAAAGTTGATGATGAAGATGATGCTTTAATTCTGTTGGTTTATCTACCTTTATCATATGTGAACATTGTGTTGTCTTTCATTGTTGGGAAAGAAAATGTGCCTCTAGAATAAATTAGATCATCTCTGGATACTAGAGAGCTGCAGAAATAAGGCGAGTGGTGGAAGTTTATATAATCAGGTCGCTGAATTAGTTGCTAGTGGGAGCATGGGACCTGAAAAAATAAGGAATAAGAAATTCAAGAAGGCTCGGTCTGAGGACCCTAAACTAGACGATATCTGTAACTACTTTAAAGAGTCAGGTCAGACTGTCTGAAGACCCTAAACTAGACGATATCTGTAACTACTTGAAAGAGTCAGGGCAAAGACATCTAAATGTTCCATAGTGGTTCTAAAAGGTGTGAAGTTAGGAACATTGTACTTTCTACAAGGTAGAATGCTATCGGAAGTTAACAAAGACGGCTTAACTAAGTTATGAGACTTGAGACTTGGTCACATGGGTGAAAGGGGATGCGAATTTTGTCAAAAGGGGGTTGGTGGCCACAAGGTCGCAGATCTTGGATTCTCTGAGCATTGTGTTTTTGGGAAGTTTCATCGCAACAAGTTTTCCAAGGTAATTCATCGAATAAAAAACACTTGATTACAACTATTCTGATTGTTGGGGTCCATCTCTTGTAGAATCTCTAGGAGGCCATAGATACCTCGTGTTTATGATTGATGGCTACTCAAGAATGAATTGGGAGATTATGACGAAGCATAAAAGTGAAGTTTTCAAGAGTTTCAAGCACTAGAAGACATTGGTGGAAATCCAAGCATGGGAAGAAAGTCAAAAGGCTGCGAACTGATAATAGTCTATAATTATGTTGTTCTGATTTCGACGAGTTCTGCAAGAATAATGGGATCGCAAGACATCATAAAGTGCGAGATACACCACAATAGAATGGTGTAGCAGAACACATGAATCACACTTCTGGAGAGAATTCAATGTATGCTCTCTAATGCTGGATTAGCTCGAAGATTTTGGGCAGAAGAGGTCAGCACAACATGTTACCTAATAAACTGTTACGTCCTTATTACCGAACCCTGTTGTTTGTTCCTCTTGTAAGTTGGCTAAGAGTAAGAGATTTTCTTTTGATTTGAATGAAAACGTGCTTCTACTGTGCTTTACTTGATTCATTGTGATTTATGGGGTCCAGCTCCTGTTACTACTTCTGATGGCTTTAAGTATTATGTTGCTTTTGTGGATTAATTTTCTCGTTTTTCATGGATCTACCCTATGCGTGCGAAATCTGAATTTTATGATATATTGGTTCACTTTCATGCTTTTGTCAGTAATCAGTTTTCTAGTTCGATTAAAGTCTTCCAGAGTGATGGTGGTACTAAATTTGTTAACTCTCGGGTTCGTCTATTCATGTCCTTGCATGGAATTTTTCATCGTCTATCTTATCCGTATACTCCTCAGCAGAATGGCCTTGCAGAGCGTAAGCGCCGTTATATCTCTGAAATGGGTCTCTCTATGATATTTCATGCACATGCTCCGACTTCTTTGTGGTTTGATGCTTTCGCTACTGTTGTGTATGTTATAAATAGGCTACCATCGTTTGTTTTGCATGATAAGTCACCATTTGAGTTGCTATTTGGATCCGTTCCTAATTATTTCAATTTCTAGCCATTTGGATGTCATGTTTATCTATTCTTGCAGGATTATGCCGAACACAAACTTGCACCACGTAGTCGAACTTGCATTTTGTTGGTTACAACAGTTTACATAAAGAGTTTCATTGCCTTGATCCAGAATCCTCTCGGGTGTGTACAACTCGTCATGCTCAATTTGACGAGTCTTGCTTTCCGTTTTCTCGAGCTCGGTCCTCTTCATCTACTTCGAAATTGGATGTCTCGAGTTTCTTGGACGGTGTGGTTGTCCCGTCTACGCCCAGTGCAGCCCCTCCTTCCCACCTATGTCCAATGCGGTCCGTGCCATGTAGACCAGCACCTGGCACTCCAGTCTCGGCCATGCCTCAGCTCCTCTCGGACGACGCTGAGCAGCCGCGTGACCCAACACCTACCCATGCGCCAGGGCTAGAGCCCGCGCCTGTTCCTGCCCCGGGGTCCCCACCAACACCCGGCTCAGCACCTGCCGTGGAGCCCCTTCAGCCTGAGCCGACTCCTTCTGCTCCTCCGCCAGCGCCATTGCATCCCATGGTGACTCGTGCTCGAGCTGGGATTTTTAAGCCCCTCTATCTAGTCGACCTTTCAACCTCCTCCCTACTGTCGACTCTTGTTGTTAATCCTGAGCCTCGAGGCTTTAAATCTGCTATTAAGTCTCCGGAATGGTTGGCTGCAATGCAAGAAGAGATGGATGCCCTTCGTGATAATCAGACATGAGATTTAGTGCCTCGTCCATCGGGTACTAACATTGTTGGTTTGAAGTGGGTTTTTCGCACCAAGTATCATGCAGATGGTTCCATTTGAACGTCATAAGGCCCGTCTGTTGGGATTAATCATTCCCCAACACCGTCTTGTTGCTCAGGGATTTACTCAAGATCCGGGTGTAGATTTTCATCATACTTTTAGTTCAGTTGTCAAAGCCGCCACATTTCGAGTTGCTCCTGCTCTTACTATTCAGTATCAGTGGTCTTTACATCAGCTTGATGTCAAGAATGTCTTTCTCAAATGGGATTCTTGATAGACCAGTTTTCATGGCTCAGCCTCCGGAAATTGTTGATTCTCGGTATCCCAATCATGTCTGTCGGCTCAAGAAGGCGCTTTACGGCCTCAAACAGGCTCCCCCTGGCCTGGTTTCAGCATTTCAGCACGTTTCTCTTGAGTTAGGGCTTTTGCTAGAGTTACTCCAACTCGCCACTATTTTACCTTCTCCGAGGTACGTTTGTCATTTATCTTATGTTATACGTTGACGATATCATTGTTACAAGGAATGCTAGTGTCTTTATTGAAGGATTTCATTGCTCGCATGCACAAGAAATACAACATTAAGGATCTGGGTCGCCTTAATTATTTCCTTGGTCTCGAAGTCTCTTACGCGCCCCGATGGGCTGTTTGTTGGACAGACTAAGTATGCCCATGATATTCTTGATCGGAAAAATATGGTGGATTTTCCAAGCCAATTGCCACTCCATTGGCCGCTGGGGAGATTTTGGTTAGCGATGGTTTTCCATTTCGTGATCCCACTTTATATCGTTCGTTGGTTAGGGCCCTTCAATATTTGACTATCAATCGTTCGGAATTATCTTATGCAGTTAATGTTGTCAGCCAGTTCCTTCACTTTCCCACTGATGAAATCACTTTAACGCTGTCAAGTGGATTCTGCGCTATGTTAATGGTATAGTGCATTTTGGTGTCTCGTTCACCAAGCGCCCTAACTCTTCAATTATTGGTTATTCTGAAGCTGACTAGGCCCTTTGCATCGAGGTGCGTCGTTCTACTTATGGTTATTCGATATTTCTTGGTTAGACTCTTGTTTCTTGGAGTGCAGAGAAGCAACCCACAGTGGCCCGCTCTAGTTGTGAGTCTGAGTACCGGGCTATGGCAAATGCAGCAGCTGAACTTGTTTGGCTCACTAATCTTCTTAGTGAGCTCCGGATCACAGAGTCTCCATGCCCGATCATTCTTTGTGATAACAAGAGTGCCATATTTCTGAGTCAGAATCTAGTAGCTCATGAACGAGTTTAACACATTGATTTGGACTACCACTTCGTTCGGGAGTTGGTATCTTCAGGGAAGATTTCCACACGGTTTGTTCCTTCTCATCTTCAGTTGGCGTCTCTTTAGTGCGAATCGACTAAGCACCGTACGGGCTGAACCCCCCTCACACGCACCCTCGTGCAACCGAGATTCTTGTGGTGGTTGAAGGCACTCTATACGTTGGGTTCGTGACTTCCAATCCTGCAAACCCCGACCAGAAGAACAAGCTCTTCACCAAGACGTTGTATCCGGGAGATGTGTTTGTGTTCCCACAAGGACTCATTCATTTTCAGTTTAATACAGGGAAGACAAACGCGGTTGCCTTCGCAGGTCTGAGCAGCCAGAACCCAGGAGTTATCACTGTAGCAAATGCAGTATTCGGGTCGGATCCTCCCATTTCGATTGATGTTCTCACGAAAGCATTCCGAGTTGATGCCAACGTCGTCAAATATCTTCAGGGATAGTTCTGGTTCAATAACAACTAGGATTTAATTTGTTGTTTTAGATTCATTTCTATTCTTAATTTCTGCACTTATATAATTAATTTGTTGTTAATAAGTCGTGAACTAGCTAGCTAGCTAATTCTCACACTCAATAATGTATTCTTAATTTCTGCACTTTATTTGTTACCGGGATATGTATGAAAATAAGTCGTGAACTAGCTACCTAGTTCTCACACTCATTAATAATGTATTCTTAAGTTTCTTCATCTATCTATCTATATATATATATATATATAGTTTTTGTTTGAACTTTACTTTTCAAATTATTTACATTAACTCTTGACTTTAATTTTAAAAAATCTTTTATTTTTTTTTGCTTGTTATTGGAGGCCAACGTTTAGAAAATTAAAAGTTGCATGTGACTTAAATCCGTCTATTGAAAGTGGATGTAAACAAGGATTGTAGGCACCTTTGTTGTAAAAGACGGCGGATTTGGAAGATGCTGAGATGACCACTCTGGAGAAGAAGGCACACTCATCAATCATGACGATATTTGTAACTACTTGAACGAGATAGGTCATTGGAAGAAGAAGAAGTAGAAAACAAAGCAGGTACTGCTGCTGTCACTAAAGGAGATGACACCAACTCCAAGGAGGATATAACCCTAATTGTTGATGGGCAATGACATCATACTGATGTGTGGATCCTCGATTTAGGGTCATCTTACCATATATGTTCAGGCAGAGAGTGATTTACAACTTACAAGTATGTGGATGGAGAAAATATTTCTATGGACAACAATTCCGTTTGCAAGATGGTTGGAATAGGCTCAATAAAATTACGGAGACCTGCTGGTAAATTTTTCACATTGAAGGTGGAGTTATGTATGTCTACAAATGTTCCAACGTGGTTCTGAAAGGTGTGAAGTTAGGAACATTGTACTTTCTACAAGGTAGAATGTTATCGGAAGTTCACAAAGATGACTTAACTAAGTTATGAGACATGAGACTTGGTCAAATGGGTGAAAGGGGATGCAAATTTTGTCAAAAGTGGATTTTCTTGGTGGCCACAAGGTCGCAGATCTTGGATTCTCTGAGCATTGTGTTTTTGGGAAGTTTCGTCGCAACAAGTTTTCCAAGGTAATTCATCGAATAAAAGACACTTGATTACATCTATTCTGATTGTTGGGGTCCTTCTCTTGTAGAATCTCTAGAAGGCCATAGATACCTCGTGTTTATGATTAATGGCTACTCAAGAATGACTTGGGTGATTATGACGAAGCATAAAAATAAAGTTTTCAAGAGTTTCAAGCAATGGAAGACGTTGGTGGAAATCCAAACATGGGAAGAAAATCAAAAGGCCGCGAACTGATAATAGTCTATAATTCTGTTGTTCTGATTTCGACGAGTTCTGAAAGAATAAAGGGATCGCTAGACATCATATAGTGCGAGATACACCACAATAGAATGGTGTAGCAGAACGCATGAATCAAACACTTCTGGAGAGAATTCAATGTATGCTCTTTAATGCTGGATTAGCTCGAAGATTTTGGGCAGAAGCGGTCAGCACAACATGTTACCTAATAAACTGTTATGTCCTTATTACCGAACCCTGCTGTTTGTTCCTCTTGTAAGTTGTCTAAGAGTAAGAGATTTTCTTTTGATTTGAATGAAAACGTGCTTCTACTGTGCTTTACTTCATTCATTGTGATTTATGGGGTCCAGCTCCTGTTACTACTTCTGATGGCTTTAAGTATTATGTTGCTTTTGTGGATGACTTTTCTCGTTTTTCATGGATCTACCCTATGCGTGCGAAATCTGAATTTTATGATATGTTGGTGCACTTTCAAGCTTTTGTCAGTAATCAGTTTTCTAGTTCGATTAATGTCTTCCAAGTGATGGTGGTACTAAATTTGTTAACTCTCGGGTTCGTCTATTCATGTCCTTGCATGAATTTTTTCATCGTCTATCTTATCCGTATACTCCTCAGTAGAATGGCCGTGCTGAGCATAAGCGCCGTCATATCTTTGAAATGGGTCACTCTATGTTATTTCATGCACATGCTCCGACTTCTTTGTGGTTTGATGCTTTCGCTACTGTTGTGTATGTTATAAATCGGCTACCATCGTTTGTTTTGCATGATAAGTCACCATTTGAGTTGCTATTTGGGTTCCTTCCTAATTATTTCAATTTCTAGCCATTTGGATGTCATGTTTAGCTATTCTTGCATAATTATGCCGAGCACAAACTTGTACCACGTAGTCGAACTTGCATTTTTATTGGTTACAACAGTTTACATAAAGAGTTTCATTGCATTGATCTGGAATCCTCTTGGGTGTGTACAACTCGTCATGCCCAATTTGACGAGTCTTGCTTTCTGTTTTCTCGAGCTTCATCCTCTTCATCTACTTCGGACTTGGATATCTCGAGTTTATTGGACGGTTTGGTTGTCCCGGCTATGCCCAGTGCAGCCCCTCCTTGCCACCTATGTCCAATGCGGTCCGTGCCATGCAGGCCTGCACCTGGCATGCCAGTCTTGGCCATGCGTCGGCTTCTCTCGGACGACGCCGAGCAGCCACGTGATCCAACACCTACCCATGCGCTAGGGCGAGCCGGTACTGCTCTTCTTTGCCGGCGTCATCCAGATGGTTCCAAAGATCCGGCTCAAGACCTTCCATGGTTCCCCAGACCGAGTGGCGGCCTTCTCGCCCTTCCCTCCTCCTCCATGGCGCCCGGTGCATCCCATGGTGACTCGTGCTCGAGCTGGGATTTTTAAGCCCCTCTATCTAGTCGACCTTTCAACCTCCTCCCTATTGTCGGCTCTTGTTGTTAATCCTGAGCCTCGAGGCTTTAAATTTGCTATTAAGTCTCCGGAATGGTTGGCTGCAATGCAAGAAGAGATGGATACCCTTCGTGGTAATCAGACATGAGATTTAGTGCCTCGTCCATCGAGTACTAACATTGTTGGTTTGAAGTGAGTTTTTCGCACCAAGTATCATCATGCAGATGGTTCCATTTGAAGCGTCATAATGCCCGTCTTGTTGCTCGGGATTTACTCAAGTTCGGGTGTAGATTTTCATCATACTTTTTAGTCCGGTTGTCAAAGGCGCCACATTTCGAGTTGTTCTCGCTTCTTGCTATTCGATGTCGATGGTCTTTGCATCAGCTTGATCTCAAGAATGCCCTTCTCAAATGGGATTCTTGATAGGCCAGTTTTCATGGCTCAGCCTCCGGAAATTGTTGATTCTCGGTATCCTAATCATGTTTGTCGGCTCAAGAAGGCGCTTTACGGCCTCAAACAGGCTCCCCATGGCCTGGTTTCAGCATTTCAACACGTTTCTCTTGAGTTAGGGCTTTTGCTAGAGTTGCTCTGACTCGCCACTATTTTACCTTCTCCGAGGTACGCTTGTCATTTATCTTACATTTATTTTTATGCGTTGGCGATATCATTGTTACAAGGAATCTTTAGTGCCTTTATTGAAGGATTTCATTGCTTTCGCGAATCGAAGAAATACAAAATTAAGGATCTGGGTCACCTTAATTATTTCCTTGGTCTCGAAGTCTCTTACGCGCCCGATGGCCTGCTTGTTGGACAGACTAAGTATGCCCATGATATTCTTGATCGGTCAAATATGGTGGATTTTCCAAGAATAGGGCACGAGCCTGATGAATTCCTAATTGAGGCCGAGATCAACGACCCCCGACAATGGGGCCCAAGGGCTATCCTGGGGGAAGAACTCGAGAAAGTCAAGATAGATCCAACTCGCCCGGATCTGGAAGTCATTATCGGCTCCAAAATACCAAACGACCTGAAGGAGGAAGTCATCGAATTTCTCAAAAAGAACTTGGACATCTTCACCTGGTCACACGAAGACATGGTGGGTATCGATCCGGATGTCGCGTGTCACCGACTTCATATTGACCCGGCCCGAAGGCCGATTGCCCATAAAATACGGAAGTTTGGCCCAGAAAAATATGCCGCTTTAGCCGAAGACGTGAAGAAGCTGCTGGATAACGACTTGATCATGCAGGCCGACCAGCCACAGTGGGTGGCCAATGCAGTATTGGTGAAAAAGTCCAATGGAACCTGGCGGTTATGTATCGACTTCATCGACCTAAACGAGGCCTGCCCAAAAAGATTTCTTTTTCCATGCCGCACATCGATCACCGATAGATAACATGGCTAGACTCGAGATGATGTCGTTCATGAACGCTTTTGCGGGTTATCACCAAATAGCCATGCACGAACCGGATCGACAACACACCCTTTTTTTCGACCGAGAAAAATCTATATTCTTTGGAAGAGAATGTCGTTAGGCGAAGAACGCAGGGGCAACCTATCAAAGGCTTGTCAATCATATGTTTGCCGAATCGGATCGGGAAGTCGGTAGAAGTGTATGTTGACGATATAGTCGTCAAAAGCTTAAAGAGGAGGATCACTGTTCCACCTCCTCTTGAGTATCTCACTACTTTTAAGTGATGTTTTTAACACGACCTTCGATATCCTTAGGAAGTTCAATATGAGACTCAACCCCAAGAAGTGAAACTTTGAGAGTTAAAGTCGGGGAAGTTCTTGGGGCATCTGGTCGAAGAACCAGGGAATCGAGGCAAGTTGGAATAAGAAACCAATGATGATGGGGAAGGTTAAGGCCATATTGTTGGACATGGGGGCACCGGAATGTGAAAGAGGTTGAAGCTCACGGGGTGGTGCGGCCGTCAAGATTAAATTATGAGTTCATCTCCTAGATGGGGACAAATGCAAGCCGATGTTCGACACCATCCGCGAAAGAAGAAAGAAAGGTTGAATGGACGCGAGATATCAAGGATGCTTTTGAAAATATCAAAACCTACTCGCATGAGAAAGAAAAAGACAAGATGATGTGAGTATCTTGTCCAAAAGAAGATGATTAATGAAAGATGTTTGATTGATGTGATGGGAGAGAAGTTGTTCTTGATATCTCAAATGGTCATTTTGACCTCGGAGATCATTAAGTAAAAATTTAAAAGCGCCCGTTTCAATCAACCTAGACAACTAGTCCGAAAGCAGAGGGCCAAATCCACTTTCCCATTTATTTTGTAAGCGATTTGAAAGATGAAGCGAAATAGAACGGCGTTATCCATCATTAGAGAATTTCGGCCTCACGATTAGTCATGAGTGTGAGGAAGCTAAGAAAGATTTTTTTTTGATCACCGGTCGAGGTCCTCACTTCCTTTTGCCGTTGAGGAATGTGCTCCACCGGCTAAACACATCGGTCGATGCCTCAAATGGGCCATTGAGGTCGGGCAATAACTAGGAGTATTGTTGACATACGCGCGACCCGTCAAAGCCCGGCGATGATCATAAGGTCATGTCATGATTTCTAGTCGAGCTCACATTTCCTTCCGAGATGGGGAATTCGAGCGACTGTTAGAGGGAGTTGTTGTTCAGAGATGGATCAAAATGACCTCTCACAAAGTCGAGAGCCGGTCTAGTGTTAAGAAGCCCCGAGGGTATCTCATTCCAAAACGCCATTACCTTTGATTTTCAAAAGGTAAAGAATAAATAATGAGGCCGAATATGGCGCTCATCATATTGGGTCCAACTTAGAAATGGCAACAACCATGGGTGTCAAGAGATTGCAAGTCCATATCGACTTGAAAAAGGAAAAACAAAATTGTGGCCTGCGGTCTTAGGGGAGTCACTGAGGCCGGGATGATAGAATGGCGGCCTATCAAGAAATCAGAAAAACACTAAAACACTATCGTGTTTGGAACAAAATGGAGTTCGCACAATTCCATGTCAAAGTCTTTTCTTGTAAAAAGAAATTCTTTAAATACATCTTTTAAAGAGAGAACGTAATTTCAAATATAAGATCTCGAATAACAAGAAACAGATCTTTTAGCTAAATTTTGGTGGCAACCTGATTCTAAAAGTGATAAAGGATTTTCTGGTCACCATACATGAAGGATGTCACCATCACGACACTTCCCCCCCCATCCACCGAAAGCAAGTAAAGAATCGATTTGACAACATTGGAAAACAAGAAAAAGGTCAATTCTAACGAACACGGATGACACCCATCATGGAGTATTTGATAAGATAATTTGCCTCTTCCGCCCGATTGCGTCTAAGCTAAGAAGAATTATGTCATCCATATGCAATTTTTGCGGCGATTCAATGAAGCCGCAAGACGATACACTTAAATAATGGTCGGAGGAGTTATACCGATATTAAAGCGAGGTTTCAAGCATGCCCCTACTTTGATGCATCACGCTGAACAAGGCCAAGTCATTCTAAAAAGAGATACACGAAAATGAAGCTTGAATGTCAAAAGGGCATGTGGAAACCACATCGGGGAGTCACCGCCCACAAGACCACAAAAGGAGGATATTTTTGGCCAACCCTAAGGGGCGATGCTATCACCTTCGCCATAAATGCCACAAATGTCGGGATCTATGCTCCCTCCATCAAGGTCGCACGGAGAAGAACTCACAAGCATCCTCGTCTTTGGCTTTTTTCAAAAAGTGGGGAATAGACATCATTGGCCAAAACTCCCAACGCCCCTGGGATCGTTCAAGTATGCCCTAGTAGCGGTGGATTACTTCACAAAATGGGCCGAGGCCGAGGCATTGACAACCATAGACCAAGATCACGTCATCAGGTTCATTTGGCGGAACATTATCTGCAGGTTCGGGCTACCCCAGGCAATCATATTAGACAATGGAAAGCAATTCGATGGTATTAAGATTGATGCCTTCTTTAGAAAGTGGAAGATCACAAAGTTGTTTTCTACCCCATACCACCCCCAGTCAAACGGTCAAGTCGAGGCCGTAAACAAAATCATAAAGCACACGCTCAAGACCAAGATCGAGAGGGGAAAAGGGAAATAGGCTAACGAGCTCCCGGACGTGCTATGGTATAGAAACGACGACACATTAGAAATTCAACGGGCCAAACCCTTACTCAAAGATAATTTTAAAGGCCTTCGAATCGAGGCGGTTGTTCTCATAAAAATCGACCTCCCGACCCTCCGAACTATTTTTTAAGGTCGAAATTGTTTTAATCATAACTGAAAAGGATACTCGGAGACTCCAAAGGTGCCCTCGGCCCAAACTGGGAGGGACCGTTCCAGATATTGAAGGTCCTACCAAACGGGGCATATGAGCTCGAGAAGACAGATGGAACCAAGGCCCAATACCCGTGGAATGCTCATCTGAAGAAGTATTATCAATAGGTTTACACCCTTGTACTGATCACATCGATGTAAACAAATACTTTGGTTAACGATAATTCTCTATTCTACTTTAAAGAAAAATTCCTATGTGTAGAAACCAAACGGGTCTCATGAAAAACATATGATCGATAACATGCAGGTCGCATGAAAGACATGATTGATAACATGCGAACCTGAGGTGTGACTTTAGGAATCCTGGAGACGAGATCTCCACCCTAGCGGTGCGGTTATCCCCCGACTTTGTAAGATGATTAAGCAAATGTCCAGTAAAAAAAAAAGTCGCGTAAACATTAAGACGACAAGGACTAAGTGAAAATCGCATAAGGAAATCGAGTCAACACAACAAAGGAGTTAAGGAAAAAAAGAGAATTTCATTAATAAAGACCCGAAGGTCGGGGAGAACCCCATTACAATAGACCCGGAGGTCGGCAAAAAGAAGCATTCCTAATACAATACATTTCTCTGAGGCGAGCTAGCGACCTAGTCTATACTACGGAGCTAATCGAGCCAGCGACCTGGTCTACACTGCGGGGCTAAACGAGCTAGCGACCTGGTCTATACTACGAAGCTACTCGAGCTGGCGACTTGGCCTGTGCCACATTATTACTAGTATAACGGCTCTCGGATATGGAGGTCGCTGAGGAAGCTGCTGCAAAACTATCAGAAAAGGATGTTTTAACATCCGAGAAGTGTCAGATGCTGCAATGGGACCTCCCGCGTTAAATGAACACGAGTGTCATACATGTGGTGCAAAAAATTCAAGGGATGGTGAAGGCCAAAAAAATGCCCATCACCACTAATCCCGTCATCCCGATCGGCGCCCAAAGCGCAAAGGGCCTGGGGAACCTCCGTCACGGCGGCAGCTTCCGGGTGGTAGAAAAACTTGGCAATGGCCGTGTGGTCATCCTCCGATGAAGGCAAGATCAGAAACGGGGGATGGATGGATGAATCTGAGGCCATATGTATAGCGGGGAGGCCCGTCGCCGGAGGGTGCCTCAAAGCGAGGAACTCGCCGGAACTGCCCATGACTAAGCTTGGGGGCGATATATGGGGAGAAAATGTGTATGGTAATTCTGAAAATCCTATCCTATTTATAGAGGAGAGGCGGGGGTGAGATTGCAAAATCTCAACTCTCGAGGGCCACTGCTAGTTGGTTCAATTTACGGCATGTAGCGTCACAAAATACCTAGGCCATCATTGTGGATCTGTCACACATCACGCCAGTTTGGGAAACCGAGGCGAGGGTTCGCCTCCCCGAGGGGGAGGAATCGACAAAGGCACACTTCCCAAGTCCGACTTTCCGGAAGCCGGTTTGAGAATCAAGTTCAAGTCAAGGCCCCGAGGCGAGCTCGTGACCTCGACTTGGGGGATGAAATATGGGGGTTTTATTTCATAAGGCAAAGACCAGATGAGACGAAAATGAATAAATTGGCTACCATTGTTTGTTTTGCATGAGAAGTTACCATTTGAGTTGCTATTTGGGTCCGTTCCTAATTATTCTAATTTCAAGCCATTTGGATGTCATGTTTATCTATTCTTGCAGGATTATGCTGAGCACAAACTTGCACCACGTAGTCGAACTTGCATTTTTATTGGTTACAACAGTTTACATAAAGAGTTTCATTGCCTTGATCCGAATTCCTCTCGGGTGTGTACAACTCGTCATGCTCAATTTGACGAGTCTTACTTTCCATTTTCTCGAGCTCCGTCCTCTTCATCTACTTCGGACTTGGATATCTCGAGTTTCTTGGACGGTGTGGTTGTCCCGTCTACGCCAAGTGCAGCCCCTCCTTGCCACCTATGTCCAATGCGGTCCGTGCCATGCAGGCCTGCACCTGGTGCGCCAGTCTCGGCCATGCCTCGGCTTCTCTCGAACAATTTTGAGCAGCGTGACCAACACCTACCCAGGCGCTAGGGCGAGCCGCGCCTGCTCTGCCCGGCGTCCCGCCAAAGACTTAGCACTTGTCGTGGTGCCCTTCAACTTGAGTCGACTCCTTCTGCCCCTCCACCAACGCCAGTGCATCCCATGGTGACTCATGCTCGGGTAGGGATTTTTAAGCCCCTCTATCTAGTCGACCTTTCAACCTCAACCCTACTATCGGCTCTTGTTGCTAATCCTGAGCCTCGAGGCTTTAAATCTGCTATTAAGTCTCCGGAATGGTTGGCTGCAATGCAAGAAGAGATGGATGCCCTTCGTGATAATCAGACATGAGATTTAGTGCCTCGTCCTTTAGGTACTAACATTGTTGGTTTGAATTGGGTTTTTCGCACCAAGTATCATGCAGATGGTTCCATTTGAATGTCATAAGGCCTGTCTTGTTGCTCAGGGATTTAATCAAGTTCCGGGTGTAGATTTTCATCATACTTTTAGTCTAGTTGTCAAAGCCGCCACATTTCAAGTTGTTCCAGCTCTTGCTATTCAGTATCAGTGGTTTTTGCATCAGTTTGATGTCAAGAATGCCTTTCTCAATGGGATTCTTGACAGGCCAGTTTTCATGGCTCAGCCTCCAGAAATTGTTGATTCTCGGTATCCCAATCATGTTTGTCGCCTCAAGAAGACACTTTACGGCCTCAAACAGGCTCCCCCTGGCCTGGTTTCAGCATTTCAGCACATTTCTCTTGAGTCAGGGCTTTTGCTAGAGTCGCTCTGACTCACCAGTATTTTACATTCTCTCCGAGGTACGTTTGTCATTTATCTTCTGTTGTACGTTGACGATATCATTGTTACAAGGAATGCTAGTGCATTTATTGAAGGATTTCATTGCTCGCACGCACAAGAAATACAAAATTAAGGATCTGGGTCGCCTTAATTATTTCCTTTGTCTCGAAGTCTCTTACGCGCCCGATGGCCTGTTTGTTGGATAGACTAAGTATGCCCATGATATTCTTGATCAAACAAATATGGTGGATCTTCCAAACCAATTGCCACTCCATTGGCGGCTGGGGAGATTTTGGTTAGCGATGGTTCTCCATTCAGTGATCCCACGTTATATCGTTCATTGGTTAGGGCTCTCCAATATTTGACTATCAATCGTCCGGATCTATCTTATGCAGTTAATGTTGTCAGCCAGTTCCTTCACTGTCCCACAGATGAAATCACTTTAACGATGTCAAGCGGATTCTGCGCTATGTTAAGGGTACAATGCATTTTGGTGTCTCGTTCACCAAGCACCCCGACTCTTCAATTATTGGTTATTCTGAAGCTGACTAGGCCCGTTGCATTGAGACGCGTCGTTCTACTTATGGTTATTCGATATTTCTTGGTGGGAATCTTGTTTCTTGGAGTGCAGAGAAGCAACCCACAGTGGCCTGCTCTAGTTGTGAGTCTTAGTACCGGGCTATGCCAAATGCAGTAGCAGAACTTGTTTGGCTGACTAATCTTCACAGTGAGCTCCGGATCACAGAGTCTCCACGTCCGATCCTTCTTTGTGATAACAAGAGTCCCATATTTTTTAGTCAGAATCCAGTAGCTCATGAACGAGCTTAGCACATTGATTTGGACTACCACTTCGTTCGGGAGTTGGTATCTTCAGGGAAGATTTCCACACAGTTTGGTAAGTAGGAAATTGTGCATGTTTTTAGTTGCTTAAGTGCAATTTTATTGTACTCGATTATGTTAGAATTGCATGTTTTCTATGTATTTATACTTTGATGATGAAATTCTACACTTGATCTATTTGTTGTGTTTTTGGGTGATTTTAGGATCTTTTAGAAATATTTTAATGAAGCCTGAGACGAGTCAAGTGCGAATAGGAAAATATCATGATTAATTGTTTGTAGCAGAAGCCCAACAAAATCAGCCCACTAGAAGAAAAGGGCCCAATGGTTATTTTATTAGCATAACACACGTACGTGAGCAACAAGTTGGAGCAAGAGAAGTGATTCATGCCTAAGTTTATTAACCTTAGTATGGATAGGAAATAGTATTGGGCCAAGGCCCATGCTCAATCAATTTATTAAACCTACTGCTATTTAATGCCGGGAAAAAGGCAATACACGGAGGAACGAAGGGGCAGACGCAGCCGGCCTCCAGCAGAGAGGACACGCCACGTTGAGGATTGAAGAGAGACGTGAGTTTGAGAGTCTTATTTAGTATTTTTATTCCAATTCCAGGGATTTCTGAGCTCGTACTTTAATGCTTATTATTTTATTTGAGACGTTTATAATATTTATTTTGGGATTGTTTATTTCATCTAATTTAACTTTCAACATACTTGAGTGTTTAATTTGGTTTGGCCACCTAGGTTAGATTATTCTTGTATGTCTGCTAGTTCGTAAATTTATAATCCGTAATTGTTATGAATTTATTGCAATTGGTAGAAACTAGTATTTTGCTAGGGTGATTTAAACCGGGTTCTTTCGAATCGAGATTGCGTATTCGGGAATTTGTTTCTCCTTTATCCTAGGGTTTAATGCTTTTGACTGAATTAAATTTAGATCGTATCTAGACTGTTCAGTTAAAAAGAATCGTTGGAGAGCTTGTTCAATTGAGTATAATTAAGGGATAATAACCGGTAGTCAGAGCTTGTTGACTACCGAGGGGCATTAATCCTAAAGATAAATAGAGTAAATGTCGCTGTCAATTAATAGCATTAAGTCGAGGGATGAATGAACTGTAAATTGGAATACCTTTTTATTATTGAATTTCTTTATATAATTTATTGGTTTAAGTCTTAGTTATAGATTTCTTATCTAAACCCCCCTTTCTGTGTTATGTGTTTGTCCCTATAAATTCGTACAATTAACACATTAATTATTTTCACGTTCCCTACTGATCGACCCTTACTTATCCTACTACATTCTAGTGGATCGGTTAAGGTATTTAATATATTTTTGGGTGCCAGCGACAGCACACCACAGTTGTTCCCTCTCATCTTCAGTTGGCGGATATCTTTACCAAGAGTCTACCTCGACTGACTTTTGAATTTCTTTGGTCCAAACTTTGCTTATGTCTTAACCCCACGCAACGCTTGATAATAACTTTAGTCCTAATAACTTTGATAATGTCCAATTTTAGTCCCAAATTGGCTAAAATCTAAAAACGACGTCGTTTTGCTGGGGATTTCCGATGAATGTGCTGACTGGGCGGCCACATCACTCTACCACGTGTAAATTCAAAAAAAAAAATTACACAGCTGGAATTTATACAAATTCTGGTCCAATAACAACTAGGCTTTATAATTTGTTGTTTAAGATTCATTTCTATTCTTAATTTCTGCAATTAATTAATTAATTTGTTAATAAGTCGTGAACTAGCTAGATAGCTAATTCTCACACTCATTAATAATGTATTCTTAATTTCTGCCCTTTATTTGTTAATGTATTCTTAAGTTTCTTCATCTATCTCTCAATATATATATGGAAAAATTACTTAAAAGTACTATTTTCCAGCAACTATTACTCTTAGGTGCTATCACTTTTTGGTCGCACTCTAAGGTGCAAAACTTGACAGTTATACCCTTTGCTCACAATACATTGAATTTCTATCGTATCTCTACCTCTCCGATTCTCTCAAATTGCCCCACACCCACCATCCCACCAAACCCAAATTCTTACGACTCACCTAAAAAGAAATGTGGCGAGGGTTGCCACCGCCCACACCTCTCAACCTGACACCGCCGCCGCGATGAAGACGACCACACCGCCGCCACCATGACGACGACAACAACGACGATCTGAGATTTTAGTGCGTCGACGGCGTTGGAGGAGGCGATTCAACCATTGTGTGGGCGAATCTGGGTAGATCTTTACAGATCCCCCACCCCCAACCCTCGGAAACACACGGCCGCCATCGTTCCTCAAGCCACCGCCGCGCACCGCCCTGTGAGCGCGTGGTGGATCGACAATATGCGGATGGATTGGGGGCGACGGCGGCGTTGGTCGTGTTTTGAGTTTTCTGGTCGGCATTTTCGAAGCCCAAACCCATCCTGGACGAAGGATCTGAGCGCAGCGCGAGCCGGGTTGTTTGGGAGGATGACCGGCTAGCGGCGGTGGAATTTTACAAATCCCATCTCATTGACAAATAGGTTTTCTACTTTTTTTTAGGACCTCATTCACATTAATTCAGATCTGCGAATTTCAATTTTTGCGTCATATAGTACGATCTGATGATTATAGTCTTCCATTGAAACTGATTAGTTTTCAGTTATTTCAATTGTGATTGGCCAAATAATCATGAATCTAAACCTGTTTGTCATTTATTGGCATTTTATCATCTATTGGCATTGTGAATAATAAGAACATGAATTTGTTTGGTGATTTGTTGGGCTATGCAGCTTCTCGAGAGTGGCTTGAAGGTAAAGGAATATGAATTTTTGAGGCGGAACTTCGGTGAGACTGGATGTTTTGGATTTGGTATCCAGGAACACATTGATCTTAGAATTAAGTATGACCCTTCTACTGGTATTTACGGTATGAATTTCTACGTTGTCTTGGAGCGCCCTGGTTACCGTGTTGGCCGTCGTTGTAGGTGCAAGTCCGGTGTTGGAATTCAGCACAGAGTTATCCTGAACAAGGCCTCCAATATTGGATAGATTTGAGTCATGAGTGCCCTGTTTCTCATTATGATCTTATTTTGTTTAATCAGTTTTCTGTGATTTGTTGGGCTCAAGGTCTGGGAAGTTATTGAATAATTGTGGAGTTATTGATTGTAATAATCTTCTTTTTAGTTTGAATGTTGCTGCAATATGATGGATGCAGAATATTGTTTGTTGAATGTTGATTTAATGTTTAGATTTGATTTTTAAGAATTTTATTGATGTAATTTTTTTCAGATTTTTACGGGGTGCAATTTTTATTACGGTGTGTGCAGTTTTTTATTATGGTCATGTTGAATTTTTTTATAAGTGTGCATAATCTTTTATGGGTGTGCAGAATTGTGTGCAGAATATTTTACGGGTGTGCAGGATTAAATAAAAAATTGGGGTGTGCAGAATTGTGGAATGTGGGTGTGCAGATTTTTTTATGGTGTGCAGAATTTTTCTTTTACGGAGTGTGCAGATTTTTTAAATAAAATGACAAATGATTAAAAAAATTTGGGGTGTGCAGATTTTTTTTAAGGGTGTGCTAAATGGTTAAGAATATATAATTTAATATATATACAAATATTTAATTTTCTTGGGTTAATATTTTATTATTGAAAAAAATTACTTAAATTAAAGAACAAATGATTAAAAAAGAATTTAGAGTGTGCAGAATTTTTACAAGTGTGCAGAATAATTTTGAATATGTAATTTTTTGGGTTGAATTTTTTGTTACTGGAAAAAAATAATTAATTAAATAAAAGAATATATAATAGCAAATCAAATAATTGAAATTGGCTAAAACACTAATTAGATAAAAATATATAATAAAAAAAGTGTAATAAAATTCAAACTTTAAAATTTATAATTTTAAATATTTTTAAAATATAGAAAAGTGTAGAGTGCATAAAAGTGTCTGCAAATGACTACAAATTAGTTGTTGGAGAAATTAAGGGCATTTATGTCTTTCCTAACTAATTTTTGGACTTGGGAGTAAGAGTTAAAATGGATGGTACTTAAGAGTAAGAACACTCTATAAATAGCATCTTATTGTAATTGCCCCTATATATATTTGAACTTAACTTTTCAAATTATTTACATTAACTCTTGACTTAAATCCGCCTATTGAAAGTGGATGTAAACGAGGATTGTAGGCACCTTTGTTGTAAAAGACGGCGGATTTGGAAGATGCTGAGATGACCACACTAGAGAAGAAGGCACACTCATCAATCATGATGTGTCTCGCAGGCGATATCATTACCAAAGTAACGCGGGAGGGAACTGCGGCTGGTCTATGGTTGAAGTTGGACATTCTGTATATGACGGAGTCGTTAACCAATATGTTGATGTTGAAGCAACGCCTGTTCATTTTGCGTATTCATGAAGTTCAGCCACTTCGTAAACATCTAAATCAATTTATTAATACAATTCTACTAGAATTGCATAAAATTGATGTTAAAGTTGATGATGAGGATGCTGCTTTAATTCTGTTGTTTATCCACCTTTGTCATATGTGAACATTGTGTTGTCTTTCATTGTTGGGGAAGAAAATGTGCCTCTAGAATAAATTAGATTATCTCTGGATACTAGAGAGCTGCAGAAATAAGACGAGTGGTGGAAGTTTATATAATCAGGTCGCTGAATCAGTTGCTAGTGGGAGCAAGGGACCTGAAAAAATAGGGAATAAGAAATTCAAGAAGGCTGGGTCTGAGGGCCCTAAACTAGACGATATCTGTAACTACTTGAAAGACTCAGGTCATTGGAAAAATGACTGTCTGAAGAAGAAGAAGAAAAAATAGGAAAACAAAACAGGTACTGCTGCTGTCACTAAAGGAGATGACACCAACTCCAAGGAGGATATAACCCTAATTGCTGATGGGCAAAGACATATTGATGTGTGGGTCCTCGATTCTGGGGCATCTTGCCATATATTTTCAGGCAGAGAGTGATTTATAACTTATGAACATGTGGATGGAGAAAATATTTTTATGGCCAACAATTCCGTTTGCAAGGTGGTGGGAATAGGCTCGATTCTATTACGGAGACCTGCTGGTAAATTTTTCACATTGAAGGTGGAGTTATGTATGTCTACAAATGTTCCATCGTGGTTCTGAAAGGTGTGAAGTTAGGAACATTGTATTTTCTACAAGGTAGAATGCTATCGGAAGTTCACAAAGACGACTTGACTAAGTTATGAGACATGAGACTTGGTCACATGGGTGAAAGGGGATGCAAATTTTGTCAAAGGGGGATTTTCCTGGTGGCCACAAGGTCGCAGATCTTTGATTCTCTGAGCATTGTGTTTTTGGGAAGTTTCATCGCAACAAGTTATTGTGTTTTTGGGAAGTTTCATCGCAACAAGTTTTCCAAGGTAATTAATCGAATAAAAGAGTGATTACATCTATTCTAATTGTTGGGGTCCTTCTCTTGTAGAATCTCTTGGAGGCCATAGTTACCTCGTGTTTATGATTGATGGCTACTCAAGAATGACTTGGATGATTATGACGAAGCATAAAAGTGAAGTTTTCAAGAGTTTCAAGCAATGGAAGACGTTGGTGGAAATCCAAGCATGGGAAGAAAATCAAAAGGCTGCAAACTGATAATAGTCTATAATTCTGTTGTTCTGATTTCGACGAGTTCTACAAGAATAAAGGGATCACAAGACATCATATAGTGCGAGATACACCACAATGGAATGGTGTAGCGGAACGCATGAATCAGACACTTCTAGAGAGAATTCAATGTATGCTCTCTAATGCTGGATTAGCTCGAAGATTTTGGGTAGAAGCGGTCAGCACAACATGTTACCTAATAAACTGTGGACCTCACACAGGTATAAACCTTAAAACACCCTAAGAAGTGTGGTCTGATAAGTATGCATAGTACTCTAATTTGAGAGCTTTTCGGTGTACTGTTTATTATCATGTAAACGGGAGGTAAATTGGAGTCAAGGGCAAAGAAGAGAGGTTTTATGGGCTATGGGATCGCTGTTAAGAGGTATATAATCTAGTCTTCATCATAAAGTAAACTCAAACGTAGCAGAAATATTATTTTTTATGAGAATTCTAAGTTTATCCCCTCTGTGAAGTCTATTGTTGTATTAGGAAACAATAGTGTTGACAAACAGATGGAGCATAGTTAGTCAAGAGAAAAATATGGAGAACAACACTCACATTCTGACACCGAGTTGAAATGTCGTTTGCAAGGAAACTGTCATAGATAAAAAAAACGTATTTGCCATTAACACCCTGCACAATACTCGGAAATAATTAATAAGTTAGGTACATGAAGTGACAAGACAACACAATATTGTTATTGTTTTGATGGAGGAGGAAGTTCTAAAAAAGGCCGAGTTTTTTTTTTTTTTTTAACAAGGTGGAGAGTATCGTCCTTTTAAAGGGGAAAATATATGGAAGCTGAAAGTAGATTTGGAGGACCGGGAGTTGAATGAACTCCTTACAGTGGACACTCGGTTGCAGCTCTTGTCAGCAAATTATAATGAGAAACTAAAAAAGAAAACATACATGGCATATACTCACTCTTAACGGACGAGCCCGTTTCACCTATAAACGCTTCAGCAGACTCAATCTCTTTCAATCCCAACAACCTCTGCAAGTCTTTTCTTACCTCGGCCAAGCCGTACGAGTGGACATTATAAATTACGTTGATTGACATATATAGTCATGGAATTAGTCAATCAGATGTTGTAAAGATTGGAGTAACCATGTACTCGGTTTAATATAAAAACTCTTCTTTACTGATATAAAGAATATCTATCGAGTTTGAATCACAAATGGTCCCATAACTTAGGTCTCAAATAGATTTAGTCCAATAAGTATTTTTTTCGTCGATTTAGTCCTAATAACTTTGATAATGTCCAATTTTAGTCCCAAATTGGCCAAAATCTAAAAACGACGTCGTTTTGCTGGGGATTTCCGATGAATGTGCTGACTGGGCGGCCACATCACTCTGCCACGTGTAAATTCAATATTTTTTTTACACAGCTGGAATTTATACAAATTTAAATTTTTAAAAAAAAATTAAAAACAAGACCAAAATAAGATACGGCAGAATTGGTCAATACACTCTGGAATTAAAATCAAAACCTCAACAAATTCCTTTCCTCCCTATTATCGCGATATTTGGCCCACACGTGACATTTAGCCCGAATTGAGGTGTTTCGGGCCAATAACATCGTAAAATTAAACTTGTCAAATTTTTATAGTTGTGGGCCTATAATTGGAGTTTAAATCACCAATGGTCCCATATTTGTGGCATCAAATATATAGATTCAGTCCCATGACTTCTTTGTTGTGTATTTAGTCCCAATATCTTTGCCAATGTCCAAGTTAAGTTCAAAGTCCGCTGGAAAATTCAAAATACTAAGTCGACAACAAAAAATGTTATGTGATTGATTCTATTCGTGGTCAAAGTTATGTAACCATTTGTGATTCCAACTCCCTATAATTGCGAGCGCTCTTAACATATATATTGTCCTTGTTTTGCTATCATTTAGTTAACCGTTGTAAAAAAAAGTCGTCGGTATCATTCATAAGGATTGGAATTTTATTTACATAAAATATATATGTGGAGAAAACATTATGTGAAATACATAGGAATATTAACACTCTGATCTTGTGATAGAGAACGCATGGATCATAAAAGATTCTAAAAGAGTACTTAGTGTTTTGAACGCCTTGTTTTCTTGCGCAATTAATACTTCATAAACAACCTCTATTGATCGATCACTGATATAATAATTAATTAATATGGTTTCATAATAATTAATCAGAAGACAAATGATAGTAAATTAATAAAAACAACTTCTTAATTGACTATTTTTGTGAGTTGAAAATGTCAATTTTTAAGCGCGGGGAGAAGTGAAGAGCAGGTGAAGAACAATTCATAAGAGATAAGACTTGGTACTCTTACTATTGGCACAAAAGAGAAGCGAGTTTTTCATATCTTTTAGAACTTACTGCTATAAATGATTGGTAATAACTATTGTGCATGGCCCTGTGTTTATTAAGCCATTTGTAGCAATACGACCGAATCTTGTTTGAAAGTTTAATTTGCATGAAGTATGAAAATAATTTCTTGCATATATTTGTTGGGAATGATTATTTCTTTAGGACACTAACTTAGGGGGATTGTGTTTAAAGGATAATAATTATATGTGAGGACTTGGAAGTTTTTCAAATAGCGGGGGCACAAAAAAATAAAAAAAAAAAAATATTAAGAATACAAAAAAAATGAAGAAGGCGGTTAATTAATGATAAAAAATGTATGAACGGTCTCATCACGTGAGATGGGTAGAAATTAGCACAAACCGACACCCACCTTTCCAAAATGTTAAAACGTCAATGCTCAAATTATGTCATGCCTCAGATTTTAAAAACCGTCTCATGCAAGTGTCCTTAATTAATAGATTTGTGGTTGTTGAGTAGTGGAAATGTGTTGGAATTACAAAATATATAAAAAAAAAAACAACATCACAATTATTGCAAACTTAAACATAAAATAAAATTGGGTAAGCATAAAATAATTAAACTTTTTATAAAAAATATATAAATAAAAAAAACAACATCACAATTATTGCAAACTTAAACATAAAATAAAATTGGGTAAGCATAAAATAATTAAACTTTATAAGAAAAATAAAACAAAATTGGGATGACAAGGATTTGAACCCCAATCCTTATCCACATTCCTACACTACACAACCACTTTGACACATACACTTTGTACTGTATAATATACCATATAATATAGATATATTAGTTGAAATCAAAACATTTGTGGGGGCAGAATATTTAGCCAGGAAACGCCGGTCCGTTAATCCGATTATACGGACTTGGAAATGTAAGACAATATGTTTTAAAATTTTTAAATATAGGACCATATGTTTTAAAATTTATAATTATAGGACAATATGTTTTAAAATCTTTAAAATGTAGGACAATCAAGCCCCAATAAGCCCAAATCTTTTTTGATATTTCAACCCGATTTGGGCTTATTAACGGATTCGATTAATGTCCTACATTTATAGATTTTAAAAGGGGGTCTAACTCTAAGATACAAAATAGAATCACTCATTTTTATTATTAACTACATGCCATTTATTTCATTACTATTAACTACAAAATGATATTTTCCTCAAATTTTGGAACTCACCCCTAAAAATATTATGCCCCTACCAATAACCATCTCTTAGCACAAAAAATTATTCATCGAGAATATTTCTCCCATCTCCCTCCCATTGCATATGAAAATTTTAATATTTGCAAATTGACCATTTTCTTCATAAAAACGTTTATCATTATAAATAATTTGATACACATTTAACAATTTCATCATATTCAAAATTTAATTAAACTTTGTGGAGGGATAAAACACATAGTTTTAAAAAATTGTGAATTGAAATTCAAATATAAATTTTATAAATAAGAATATTCGATCTATTTTAAAAAAATTTATCCTTTTATAAATCCAATTTATCCTTTTATAATTGCAAAATGAGAATATACAATTACAATTTTCATTGTCAAACTTAATATTTTCATAAAAAAATATTAAAAACATTTACAAATAAAATAAATATCCTAAAAAAGTAAAATAAACATTTGTTATTCAAAATAAATTTCACAATATAATTTTTTTGAATATGCAATATTATTTTGCACATGAATATGTGCAAAAAAAAAGATTGCAAAAAAAAAAAACTAAATATTTTTCACTAAAAACTAAAAAGTAAATTTTGCATATAATATAAATATTTTTGCACATGTGCAAACTAAAAAATTTGCACACAATATTAAATATTTTGCACATAAAAAATACTAAACACATTTACAAATAAAATGGATAAAAAATACTAAACACATTTGGAAGGGATGGAGAATCTTAAACAATTTAAAGAATTTCCATAAAAATAGATGAAATGAATAGGGGTTACAAAGGTTAAAATGGATATACCACAATGAGAATTGTATATATTAGTAATAAATAAATTCAGTTGTACCTATAGATGATGGGGTCTCAAAAATTGTATCTAAGAGCAATTATCCCATTTTAAAACATAGTGTCCTACATTTCCAAGTCCGTAAAATTAGTCCTAAAAAAACATTTCCCCCTGTATTTGTATATATTTCATTAAAAATAAATATAGAAAAAAACAGATTTTTGACGGCTTTATTTTGGATACGAACAAGATGTTCACGAGGAGATTAACTGGAATTTTAATACATAAATTGATGCATCAAAATAAATGCATGAAGTAATCAAAGTTGGGGATTGCCTTATACATGAATTAATTTGTCACATAAAATATATATTAAGAGCTATAGGTAGAGAAAAAAACTTATTAGAATTTTTTAATATATACTAGCTCTGACCTTGTCAATGAGAAAGTTACCTGATAAGCTTGAGAAAGAGTACTTGTTGTTTGCAATTACTAGTCTTGTTTCCTTAATATATTATTTGTTAAACAACCCGGCCCCATGGATCCACTGATATAATTATAATTAATGGTTTCGTATTAGTATATAATAATGAGTAGTAAATTAATAAACTGCAGTTTGAATTGACCGTTTGTGTGAGATGAAAATGTCAAGTTTTATGTATGCATGCGGAGGAGAAGAATTCTTGAGATAATTAAGACTTGGTGGTCGAGATTAAAGAAACGGGCCAAGTCTTATAATTAATATTAAAGCAATCGACTGCAGATTCGGCATTCATTTGTAAGTATAAATAGGCATGCATATACCTGCTTTGCAACTCATCACCTCGAACTAGAATATCTTAAGTAGAGCAATCGAAGATTAATATATATAATATGGCGCAACCGAGATTCTTGTGGTGGTTGAAGGCACTCTTTACGTTGGGTTCGTGACTTCCAATCCTGCAAACCCCGACCAGAAGAACAAGCTCTTCACCAAGACGTTGTATCCGGGAGACGTGTTTGTGTTCCCTGAAGGACTCATTCATTTTCAGTTTAACACTGGAAAGACCAACGTGGTTGCCTTCGCAGGTCTGAGCAGCCAGAATCCAGGAGTTATTACAGTAGCAAATGCGGTGTTCGGATCGGATCCTCCCATTTCGATTGATGTTCTCACGAAAGCATTCCGAGTTGATGCCAACGTCGTCAAATATCTTCAGGGACAATTCTGGTCCAATAACAACTAGGCTTTAATTTGTTGTTTTAGATTCATTTCTATTCTTAATTTCTGCACTTATATAATTAATTTGTTAATAAGTCGTGAACTAGCTAGCTAGCTAATTCTCACACTCAATAATGTATTCTTAATTTCTGCCCTTTATTTGTTACCGGGATATGTATGAAAAATCAGTCGTGAACTAGCTACCTAGTTCTCACACTCATTAATAATGTATTCTTCAGTTTCTTCATCTATCTATCTATCAATCTATCTATCTATCTATATATATATTAATTAAAATAATTTTTTAAAAATACTTATTTATAATGATACATATATATATATTTGAAGTAAACTTTTAAGATTATTTACATTCTTACCTTCCACGGAAGAATCGGACCCCATCAGCCATCATAGAAACAAATCAACCTGAAAGGTTAAATTGAGCCATTCTAAGTTTTTTTGGATATATAAGAAGGATATCTAAAAATATACATTCCGCTTATAAAGTGTTAAAGTGTCAAAGTGTCATTCCCAAAATATAATCTGTCTCACCATGAAACCGTCCCTCACAAAACTTACTAATTTTTTTTATAAAAATAATTTGATTGGGGAAACCATCCAACGATCTCGTGCCTTTGAAAAGTTTGTTGGAATCAGATAAAAAAAATCATTTCATTTGGGGAACTATTCCATTGGTCTAGCGATGTTGGAATTAAGTAAACAATCCCAATTTTTTTCAAATGGTAGTTCCAATGGTTTTCGAAAGTAGTTTGAATTTCCGTTGAATTTTTTCAAATCGAGAGCTAGACGGACTGTTTATTTTTTCGCTGAAAGAAGATGTCATTTCAATATATATATATATTTTTTTGAACAAGTAAATTTATTAATAAAATGGAGTACAAGAGGTACTCATCTCTTACAACAAAGAATACAAAGTAAACAAATGCCAAAGTACATATTCAAAATAACACTCACTGTACTACTATCAATCAAACTAACAATACGACTCAAAACACGAATTCGGGTTGCTCTGCCAATCGATGAAACTATAACAAAAACTGTCATTACCTCTTGTCTTTAACCATTTCCAAGATCTGAAACAACAGGGCTCGAAACATTCTTCCATATTTGCCTCCATGTATGAGAAAATGATCAAATTCCGAAGCTTCCAAATTCCCCACACAATGCTCAACCATAAATTATTCCAAAGTTTTGCACTAACCTTTTTCTGTTTAAAGCTGATATGGTGCATAAAATTGACTTTACCATTGTTGCTTCCCACACTCAAAATGCCTATATGTCCACCAACGAAATCTAGACCAAATTGCATATGCACAACTGTATTCAAAGAAAAGATGAGATGTTGATTCATCATGCTGAAAACAAAGGGGGCATAGAGAATTCCCCAGATCCACTCCTCTCCTCATCAAATTGACTTTAGTAGCCACACGATCGTTGAAGATTTTCCACGCCAGGATCTTACATTTTCCTAGTGTCGCTGCCTTCCAATTAGTGCTTTCCAAACTGGTTCCATTTGCATTCTTCCTCTTCCTCTTATGAGCATCTCTAGGTAACCTGATTTTGTTGAGTAGACGTCGCCCGCTTCAAGTTTCCAGGTCCATCCATTCTTGCGTGAGACTGTCTCACGGTGAGACGGAGTGTAATTTGAATATTGACGTTTTAACACTTTGAGAGGGGTGGGTTTTAATCGTGCTATGTTGTACTTTGTCTCATACATGAGACCGTCTCATACGAGTTTTTGTCTTATATTATATATCCTTCAATTATTTGCTTTTAAAAATTATAACCATTCAGTATAAATTATTTTTATAGATAATATTGTGTTATATATAATGTTAGAAAATAGATTTAATTATCCATCAATAATTATTATGATATGGGCATTTCAGTCATTATCATTCGAATTAATTATATTTTGTATTCATAAATTACTTATTTATAATAATATTGGGATGAGTTATGTATTTACAAGGCTTATTCAAATTGTGGAATACTCATACTAATTTTAGAAAATAAATAAAATACTCCTTAAAATAAAAGAGAAAAATCTGCAATTGGCCAAAAAAAACATGGTAGAAACCCACGAGGTCAAAATCAAACAGCGTCTTTTAATTATGCAAAATATATTTAGGTATATATTAATTTTATATTAAAATATATGGGCCCTAATATTTACTTATTTTTTGAGGCCCGAGTCAGCTGAATCATTGGCCTCAAAGCAATCACGATAATAAGCTGAATAAATAGAATATTCAACGTTTCTAGAGGCGTAGCCGCGTATATATATTGTACTTAGGTGCACCGTATATTCATAGTGCATTTTAAAATCATATTTTTTGTTATACTGAAAAATGCAATTTATTTATATTGAACAGTGCAATTATTAAAATGAAAAAATAATTACAGTTTAATATAAATAAATTGCATCTTTCAAGATATCAAGTTGCATTTAATTCTAATATGCACTATGAGTATACGGTGCATTTGGATGCACATGATACTCACTCATATATTCAACGTTCCTTAACAACACTTCATCAACATGGTCCATACAGAATTCTATTTATTTTGATTGGCAAATTTTTTATGAGACTTGATCATTAAGATTCATATCTTGTAAAATATTAAATCGTCATTTTCAAATTATGTTCTATCTCATCATGAAATGATCTCACGCTGCTCTAATTAAAAAGGACCCTTTTGCACATTCATGTCATTTGCATTAAGAGTTTATTACACTCTACTACAAGATTTGAGGTCTCCATACAAATTAATACATTTGCTTTTACCTATTTAACTCCACTACAAAAGTATAATCAAATTGACTCATATACCCTCCATTGCTTTTTAATATTTCTCTCTCCTCCCAAATAATAACCGGTCATATTCATCACTCTCCACCTCCTCCACTCATTTTCAAATTCACTCTCTCTCAACTCAAGTTTTTCTCTCTTTAAAATCCTGCCCCTTTCAAGGTCCAAAAACCCAATTCGACCAAACCCTAATTTTTGCTGAAGGTGTTCTCTCGAAATCGTTGCAGATCTTGAAGGTGTTCTCTCAAAATTCTTTGCCTAAAACCCAAATTGACTCATTCCAGTCGCTTCTTCCAATCTACTCCATTTTCCTCTCCCAACCACTCCTTTTTAATCGACGACGGCGACGGTGGTTTTTGAATCCAGTCGCTTTGTCCCTCTTTCTCACCATATTTCTCTGGCTTCCGAAATCGCGATTTCGTGGGCTGCCCATTTCAAATCAAATCCGTCGTCGCCGTCACTCATGAACCAAATACAGATCCGCCTGTCTAGGGATGCGGGGGTTAGCGCGACAGGGGTAGGGGGATGTCGATCTAGGCACACTCTGTATATGTGTGTATATTTCAAGATCTGGTGGTTTTTTCTGTATTTTTTCTGGTTATTTTTTCTGGCAAGTTGACCTAAACCTGGTAATTTTTTCTGTATTTTTTTCCTAATTCGACCTAGTAATTTTTTCTGTAGTTTTTCCCTAATTCAAGTGAAGTTAGGATCAACATGCTTTGTGCAAGCATGTGCCACACTGATATCCTATGTTGTAATAAGTAAAAAAAAATATTATGTTATGTTCAATTTCGAACTATTTTAATCTATTTTGGGATATTGTTTGATGGTTTGAATTAGATTGGTACTGCAGGATATCTACTTTAGAAAAGCCAAAGAAGAAGGATGGCGTGCCGAAAGTGCCTTCAAGTTGCTTCAGATTGATGAGGAATTCAACATATTTGAAGGTTTTGTGTGGATTGACCTATTAATTTGCTACTTCATGTGTCTTTAATTAGTAGAAGAATTAATCATTTCTCATCTTTGATTGATTGATTAATTTTATAACAGTAATTGATTTTGTGATGTCGTTGATATGCAATGTATCAATTAAGAGATTGTATTAATTATCAGTTTACTTATTGGAATATGCAGAGCAAAATGGATCCGTGTATCCTAATTGGGCGAATGTTTTGGTGGAATTTCAATTTTGGTATCTTTAATTTTTGAGATTTCAAATTTGGTATCCTAATTGGGCTAATTTTTTGGACTTTAACAATTTGTTATAATTAGCCGATTTAAAAGGGTTGTTTACACTACAAAAAAGACGATGTTTAACAACGGTTTTAGAGACGGAAATAACCGTCGCTACACATCATAGCGACGGTTTCAGCGACGGTTTAATGATCGTAAGGGAAAATGAGGGTCGCTAGACTTTAGCGATGGTTATTGTGAAACCGTCGCTAAGTATCGACGACACATAACCGTCTCTACTTAGCGACGGTTTTGGCGACGGTTTCTGAGTCAGGACCCGGGTCAGAAAAACTGTCGCCAAACCGTCGCTAAAGACGTCGACAATCAACGATGGTAGGCAAACATCGCTATTAGCGACCACAAATATTTGTCGCTATAACAGTCGAAAAATAGTGACGGAATAACGACGACAAAACAAGTTATACTTTTCTATTTAACAAGTTATACTTTTCTATTTAATCAAGTAATACTTTTCTATTTAAACAAGTTATACTTTTCTATTAAACAAGTTATACTTTTCTATTTAACAAGTAATACTTTTCTATTTAATCAAGTAATACTTTTCTATTAAACAAGTTATACTTTTCTATTTAACAAGTTATACTTTTTTATTTAACAAGTTATATTTTTCTATTTAAACAAGTAATACTTTTCTATTAAACAAGTTATACTTTTCTATTTAACAAGTTATACTTTTCTATTTAACAAGTTATACTTTTCTATTAAACAAGTTATACTTTTCTATTTAAACAAGTAATATTTTTCTATTAAACAAGTTATACTTTTTTATTTAACAAGTTATACTTTTCTATTTAACAAGTTATACTTTTCTATTTAAACAAGTTATACTTTTCTATTTAACAAGTAATACTTTTCTATTTAATCAAGTAATACTTTTCTATTTAATCAACTAATACTTTTCTATTTAACAAGTTATACTTTTCTATTTAGTCAAGAAATACTTTTCCTGACACAACCGATCCGTACACTCTGACGTCATGGGGAGGATAGTGACTCCTCCCATGGCAGTTTAAGGCTAAGATGCAGGAGAAGGCCAACTGCATCTCTCAAAAGTGGCTCTCTTCGTAATGACATCATCAAGCCCACAGCTCAGAGTTGTGTTCACATCATCCCTAAGATGTTTTCGTTGTATGTTGACACGCGTATAATTATAAGGACTAACTTATACAAATTTCAGAGAGATCCACCTCTTGAATACAGTTCATAAGTTAGAGATATTCAGTTCTAACTTTATTATCATAATTCCGACGTGAGATAGCCAAGTCTCACTTCTTAAGGTTATTGATATGGAATATGTCTCATTTATCCCATATGAATTTGTAATAGAAAAAATTAAGTAAATGTATTGGTTGGTGAGGAGGGGTAGGAGTAATTTGGTACTAGAATGCAATTAATCCTTATATTTATATATTATTCAAAAAATATTTCTTGAAATTGTATAATAGAATTATAAATTAAAATTTATCAATATTAAAAGCACATTCAAATTATTCAATAAAATTACGATATTAATAATTTATTGTTCTGCAAACTAATATGAGTTCGCGCACAAAAAAGAAACAAGCATTACAAACGTATATTCTGGGGCCAATCCTCAACTACAAGTAAATGACATGTATAAAAATTACTTATTTAGAAGTGTATATATATAACTATATACTGTGTGATTGCAACTAGTAAGGAGGTTGTGATTAGTTGTTGTCGGACCAGAATTGGCCTTGAAGGTAATCAATCACGTTTTTCTCAACCCTGAATGCCCTAGTCAGAACATCTAGATTAATAGGTGGATCGGATCCAAACACAGCCTTTGCAATCGTGATAACTCCTGGATTTTGGCTGCTTAGACCTGCGAAGGCTACCGCGTTGGTCTTTTCGGTGTTGAATTGAAAATGAATGAGTCCTTCTGGGAACACAAACACATCTCCGGGATACAATGTCTTGGTGAAGAGCTTGTTCTTCTGGTCGGGGTTTGCAGGATTGGAAGTCACGAACCCAACGTAAATGAATGCCGAATCAGTCGACTGCTTTAAATAAGACTTGGCCCCGTTTGTTTTACGTGCGGCTAATCTCGAGCACCAAGTCTTCTTATATCAAGAATTGTTCTTTACCTGCTCTGACGACTTGTATATATTTTTCACTTCTCCACATATATAAAACTTACTTGACATTTTCGCCTCACAGAAACGGTCGACTGATTCGGCATTCATTTACGTTGGGTTCGTGACTTCCAATCCTGCAAACCCCGACCAGAAGAACAAGCTCTTCACCAAGACGTTGTATCCGGGAGATGTGTTTGTGTTCCCAGAAGGACCCATTCATTTTCAGTTTAATACAGGGAAGAAAAACGCAGTTGCCTTCGCAGGTCTGAGCAGCCAGAACCCAGGAGTTATCACTGTAGCAAATGCAGTATTCGGGTCGGATCCTCCCATTTCGATTGATGTTCTCACGAAAGCATTCCGAGTTGATGCCAACGTCGTCAAATATCTTCAGGGACAGTTCTGGTTCAATAACAACTAGGATTTAATTTGTTGTTTTAGATTCATTTCTATTCTTAATTTCTGCACTTAATTAATTAATTTGTTAATAAGTCGTGAACTAGCTAGCTGGCTAGCTAATTCTCACACTCATTAATAATGTATTCTTAATTTATGCCCTTTATTTGTTAATGTATTCTTAAGTTTCTTCATCTATCTCTCAATATATATATATATATATAGTTTTTGTTTGAACTTAACTTTTCAAATTATTTACATTAACCCTTGACTTTAATTTTTGCTTGTTATTGGAGGCCAACGTTGACTTAAATCCGCCTATTGATAGTGGATGTAAACAAGGATTGTAGGCACCGTTGTTGTAAAAGACGGCGGATTTGGAAGATGCTGAGATGACCACTCTGGATCGAGAAGAAGGCACACTCATCAATCATGACGTGTCTCGTAGGCGATATCATTACCAAAGTCGCGCAGGAGGGAACTGCGGCTGGTCTATGGTTGAAGCTGGACATTCTGTATATGACGGAGTCGTTAACCAATAGGTTGATGTTGAAGCAACCCCTGTTCAATTTGCGTATTCATGAAGTTCAGCCACTTCGTAAACATCTAAATCAATTTATTAATACAATTCTACTAGAATTGCATAAAATTGATGTTAAAGTTGATGACGAGGATGATGCTTTAATTCTGTTGTTTATCCACCTTTGTCATATGTGAACATTGTGTTGTCTTTCATTGTTGGGGAAGAAAATGTGCCTCTAGAATAAATTAGATTATCTCTGGATACTAGAGAGCTGCAGAAATAAGGCGAGTGGTGGAAGTTTATATAATCAGGTCGCTGAATTAGTTGCTAGTGGGAGCAAGGGACCTGAAAAAATAGGGAATAAGAAATTCAAGAAGGCTGGGTCTGAGGGCCCTAAACTAGACGATATCTGTAACTACTTGAAAGACTCAGGTCATTGGAAAAATGATTGTCTGAAGAAGAAGAAGAAGAAGAAGAAAAAATAGGAAAACAAAACAGGTACTGCTGCTGTCATTAAAGGAGATGACACCAACTCCGAGATGAGTTAAAAACCGTTGTAATAAGCACCTACGATAACGGGTTAATATGAGTTAACACAACGGGTAAAAACCGTTGTAATAAATACCTACAACAACAGGTTAGTATGGGTTAACACAACGGGTAAAAGCCGTTGTAATAAGCACCTACGACAACGGGTCGTTATGAGTTAACACAATGGGTAAAAGCCGTTATAATAAACACCTACGACAATGGGTTACAAAGAGTTAACACAACGGGTAAATGTCGTTGTGATAAACACCTACGACAACGGGCTACGAAGAGTTAACACAACGGGTAAATGCCATTGTGATAAACACCTACGACAACGGGGATTACCCGTTGTCATATGTTCGGGACCTACGACAACCCCAGCATCCACAACGGGGGGAAAACAACTACGACAACGGGGATTACCCATTGTCAAATCCAGTTTTTGGCATAGTGTCATTACCAAAGTCACGCAGGTGGGAACTGCGGTTGGTCTATGGTTGAAGTTGGACAGTCTGTATATGACGGAGTTGTTAACCAATAAGTTAATGTCGAAAGCAACGTTTGTTCAGTTTGCGTGGTCATGAAGTTCAGCCACTTCGTAAACATCTAAATCAATTTATTAATACAATTCTACTAGGATTGCGTAATATTGATGGTAAAGGTGATGATGAGGATGAGAAGATAATCCAAAGGAGGACATTGTGTTGTCTTTCATTGTTGGGAAAGAAAATATGCCTCTAGAATAAATTAGATCATCTCTGGATACTAGAGAGCTGCAGAAATAAGGCGAGTGGTGGAAGTTTATATAATCAAGTTGTTGAATTAGTTGCTAGTGGGAGCAAGGCACCTGAAAAAATAGGGAATAAGAAATTCAAGAATGCTGGGTCTGAGGGCCCTAAACTAGACGATATCTGTAACTACATGAAAGAGTCAGGTCATTGGAAAAATGACTGTCTTAGGAAGAAGAAATAGGAAAACAAAGCAGGTACTGCTGCTGTCACTAAAGGAGATGACACCAACTCCAAGGAGGATATAACCCTAATTGTTGACGGGCAAAGACAACATACTGATGTGTGGGTCCTCGATTCTGGGGCATCTTACCATATATGTTCAGGCAGAGAGTGATTTACAACTTACGAGCATGTGGATGGAGAAAATATTTTTATGGCCAACAATTCCGTTTGAAAGGTGGTGGGAATAGGCTCGATTCTGTTACGGAGACCAGCTGGTAAATTTTTCTCATTGAAGGTGGAGTTATGTATGTCTACAAATGTTCCAACGTGGTTCTAAAAGGTGTGAAGTTAGGAACATTGTACTTTCTACAAGGTAGAATGCTATCGGAAGTTCACAAAGACAACTTGACTAAGTTATGAGACATGAGACTTGGTCACATGGGTGAAAGGGGTTGCAATTTTTGTCAAAAGGGGATTTTCTTGGTGACCAAAAGGTCGCAAACCTAGGATTCTCTGAGCATTGTGTTTTTGGGATGTTTCATCTCAACAAGTTTTCCAAGGTAATTCATCGAATAAAAGACACTTGATTACATCTATTCTGATTATTGGGGTCCTTCTCCTGTAGAATCTCTAGTAGGCCATAGATACCTCGTGTTTATGATTGATGGCTACTCAAGAATGACTTGGATGATTATGAAGAAGCATAAAAGTGAAGTTTTCAAGAGTTTCAAGCAATGGAAGACGTTGGTGGAAATCCAAACATGGGAAGAAAATCAAAAGGCCGCGAACTGATAATTGTCTATAATTCTGTTGTTCTGATTTTGACGTGTTCAGAAAGAATAAATGGATCACAAGACATCATATAGTGCGAGATACACCACAATAGAATGGTGTAGCAGAACGCATTAATCAGACACTTCTGGAGAGAATTCAATGTATGCTCGCTAATGCTTGATTAACTTGAAGATTTTGGGCAGAAGCGGTCAGAACAACATGTTACCTAATAAACAGTTATGTCCTTATTACCGAACCCTGTTGTTTGTTCCTCTTGTAAGTTGGCTAAGAGTAAGAGATTTTCTTTTGATTTGAATGAAAAACATGCTTCTGTTGTGCTTGAATTGATTCATTGTGATTTTTGGGGTCCAGCTCTTGTTACTACTTCTGATTGCTTTTTTAAGTATTATGTTACTTTTGTGGATGACTTTTCTCGTTTTTCATGGATCTACCCTATGCGTGCGAAATCTGAATTTTATGATATATTGGTGCACTTTCATGCTTTTGTCAGTAATCAGTTTTCTAGTTCGATTAAAGTCTTCCAGAGTGATGGTGGTATTAAATTTGTTAACTCTCGGGTTCGTCTATTCATTTCCTTGCATGGAATTTTTCATCGTCTATCTTATCCGTATACTCCTCAGCAGAATGGCCGTGCAGAGCGTAAGTGGCGTCATATCTCTGAAATGGGTCTCTCTATGATATTTCATGCACATGCTCCGACTTCTTTGTGGTTTGATGCTTTCACTACTGTTGTGTATGTTATAAATTGGCTACCATTGTTTGTTTTGCATGAGAAGTTACCATCTGAGTTGCTATTTGGGTCTGTTCCTAATTATTCCAATTTCAAGCAATTTGGATGTCATGTTTATCTATTCTTGCAGGATTATGCTGAGCACAAACTTGCACCACGTAGTCGAACTTGCATTTTTATTGGTTACAATAGTTTACATAAAGAGTTTCATTGCCTTGATCCGAAATCCTCTCGGGTGTGTACAACTCGTCATGCTAAATTTGACGAGTCTTGCTTTCCATTTTCTCGAGCTCCGTCCTATTCATCTACTTCGGACTTGGATATCTCGAGTTTCTTGGACGGTGTGGTTGTCCCGTCTCGCCCGGTCAGCCCCTCCTTGCTACCTATGTCGGTGTGGTCCGTGCCATGCGAGGCTGCTTGGGCGCCCGATGTCGGCCATGCCTCGGCTTCTCTCGAACAATGTTGAGCAGACGCGTGACCCAACACCTACCCATGCGCCAGTTTAGACCCGCGCCCGCTCTCGCCGGCGTCCCGTCCCTTGACACCCGACTTAGCACTTGCTTGCGTGGTGCCCCCTTGACTGGCCGGCTCATACGCCCCCCGCCAAGCGCCGGTGCATCCCATGGTGACTCATGCTCGAGCAGGGATTTTTAAGCCCCTCTATCTAGTCGACCTTTCAACCTCTGGCCTACTGTCGGCTCTTGTTGCTAATCCTGAGCCTCGAGGCTTTAAATCTGCTCTTAAGTCTCCGGAATGGTTAGCTGCAATGCAAGAAGAGATGGATGCCCTTCGTGATAATCAGACATGAGATTTAGTGCCTCGTCCTTTGGGTACTAACATTGTTGGTTTGTATTGGGTTTTTCGCACCAAGTATCATGCAGATGGTTCCATTTGAATGTCATAAGGCCTGTCTTGTTGCTCAGGGATTTAATCAAGTTCCGGGTGTAGATTTTCATCATACTTTTAGTCTAGTTGTCAAAGCCGCCACATTTCAAGTTGTTCCAGCTCTTGCTATTCAATATCAATGGTCTTTACATCAGCTTGATGTCAAGAATGTCTTTCTCAATGGGATTCTTGATAGGCCAGTTTTCATGGCTCAGCCTCCGGAAATTGTTGATTCTCGGTATACTGAAAAGTATGCTTTTTACTTTGTATAATCAAAACTGATTTTTCAGACTTATTTACTTAAATAAATTGTTTATCACTGATGCTTTAAATATGATTGAATGTTACATATATTCTTTGCATATAAATGTTCAATAATTAAATGACGTGTTACATTGTAGTTAATTTAGTGATACCCGGATCACGAAGATTAAATTAACGGTCCTTGTAACTAAAAAAAGTACGTCATTCACGACCTAGATGGAAATGAACAACCCATCGCGAAAGGTTGAGGTGTAAGGCTCAGATTGGTTTGTCTTGACCAAGAGATTACACTAGTGCATGACAGATCTTATTTGAATAGGACCTCTGAGGAGGATAAATTCTTGAATCGAACAAGGAAGAATTATACCTCGGTGGTTCGTTGTTTCTTAATCTTCGTTCCTTAAATAGGATCGTGGGATTGGTAACTATTGCTTTGACTTATCATGGGTAGCGAATCAAAAGAGATTCAATACTTTTTATCTTGGGCAATATTATTGGTCACATGTGATTGCTAAGATTTAATAAGAAGAATCGTGTGCAAGCACGCTTTGTTCGATTTGCCCCTTGGGAGGTTCATAAGCTTTTATCATACCAAACCTTGCAAGTGGAATTTGTTTCCGGTATGGATAATAATGTTGAACCGCTCTCGACCAGGGACGTAAGATATTAATTAACGGAAAGCTATTTGGTGGCTTGAATTAATTAATGGGCTAGATAATCTTAAACACGGAAATAATGACCGGGAGCCATATTGATTGTAATATGGGTTAAGATGGATAGTGCAATATTAATTATGTAGTGGGATTAATTAATATTTATGGGCTTGAATTATATTGTGGCTCAATATTAGATATTCAAGATCCATTAGAAGGTCCAATCTTAATTCTCCTAAAAGGCCCCCGAGTAGCCCAACAAATAGTCCAATAACCGAAAAAGGTGATTAAAATAAAATAAATATTGTTGCTTAATTTTTCCTAATTATTTCGAAATTTATGGATGAAGTTGGGAGAAAGATTTTCTTTGAATTTTGTTATGGAATGAAGATATGTATTCTTGGAATACAAGATTATCTCATTAAATTTAAGAAATCTCCCACATGGTTTATTCATATGAATTTTAGAAAAAAAGATGAAAATATAGGGCAAGAAAGATTTTCTTGATTTTCTTGAAAAGATATTATGGAAGATATGTATTTCTTGAAATACAAGAATATCTCATAAATTCAAGAAGATCCAAATCTTGGAATCTTGCAAGGCATATTTTCGAAAAATCCATATATATGAGGAGGTGGAATTTTTGTGGAATATTTTAATTATGGGAAAAAGAATATAGGAGATATATTCAAGATTTCTTGGTGACCAAGAAAAGTCTTTTCCCACATTGATATTTCACTAAAAATTTCGACACCCCCTCTCCTATAAATAGGGGATGATTAGTTCATTCCCAAGTACAATTCCATGTGCTGGAAATATTAGCAAATCCACAAAGGTGGTGCAACAAAGTTTATTTTTTTCTTTTGTTAATTGTTCGACGAGTGTCCTTCCACCGGATAGTTGAGCAAGGGCTAAGGGAATACTTGGGAAGTCCTTTTGGTTAGTCCGTCCGACCGAAGTCACTGCCATCCCGAGAGGTACGTTCACGTAAACCCGTAGATTTCGCATGCGTATGTTTTACGTGGCTTTTTATATGCATGATATGTTGTTGTAATTATTATTTGAATTAATATAGGATTAATTCATGCTAGTAATAATTAATGAATTAAATTTGTATTTAAATATTCACCCCGAATAGATCTGTGCAACACATTCCCCAACAATTGTAACACTACAAAAATGTTACATTTGACTTCAAATGTAACACTTTATTATTTAATGCAACACTATTTTGGTAGCACTTTTGAAAGGTAAGGTAACATTTTTCTTGATAACTGTAACACTTTTAACTATATAATATAACACTTCTTATCACTTTTAAATATATAATGCAACCCATTGTCGAAACATTGAGAAATGCGGGGATTTGGAACTAAAGACAACGGGTTTTATTACCCGTTGTCTTAGAAAATTTCAGCCTCCATTTCCAATTTCTCACGACGCTAATTAGGGCAAACGAAAATTTTCAGCCTCCTCTTTCCAGCTCAACTTGCCGTCGGCCACCCGTCATCCGTCACGCACTGAGCATTCCACTCCCAAGCGCCCGTCGTCCATTGCTTAGTCAGAGCATTCCACTTGTAGGCAGTCTACATCTCGCTCTCCACCGGCGTTCTGCCGTCGTTCGCCGTCTTCTCCCGCCGCGTCACCAGGTAAGCCCTAATTCTAATCCTAAGTGGCACCAAACCCTAAGTGCAGGGGATATTTAAATATTTTTATTTTCGAAGGGTTTAATAAGATTTGGAATGGTTTATTCAATTAGTTGTTGCATTTTTCGCAGTGTGTTTAAATTCGTGAAATTACATGAGTGTGAATGATAATACTGATGAGAAATGTTGAAAGGAACTGATTCTGATCTCAGTTTTTAGGTTTTTGCTCCATTTGCTTGAAAATGTTGTAGTTAGGTTGCTTCTTTCAAATTTTTTTGCTGCTACATATGAAGTATGGATTACAGAGCCAACAAACATGTATATGTTGAGAAATTGCACTCCTTAGTGCAGTGTGTTTCTATCTATGGACTGTGGTTTGGACAGTGTGAATGAAATTTTTGAAAATAGTGAGTGGTGGGAGGAAACTTTAGGCGTTTTTGTTAATTCCAATGGTGTTAATTTAAGCTTTAACAAGGCCTTGATCCATAAGTGTTAATTTAGTTCTACGTGTTCATAGGAATTTCAACCTTGAGAGTAGATTCCATTTTCTTTCTGTAAATAAAGCATAAACATATAAGATCTTGTTTTTTATATAGCTCATAATAAAGGAAAAGGAGATATATGTATAGTTACTACATTAAATCTTGTGGCCTGTTTTGGTTGATTTATTAATTGAAAGAATGTGAAAGGGACAGTGAGAAACTACCCATATCTTTGTGTGTCTTATTTTTTCTGAATACCCATACATACATGTGCATGTTCTATTAATCTACAACTGCATTTAAGGCTACCTTTATAATTCTTTGGTTAGATATAAATACAGTCGAAGCTGCATTTTGATATATTGAAAATCTTGGATAGAATTAGTTCATCAAATTAATGTCGTCAATCCTACTACATTGTAGTGAATTGCTGAGATTCATAGCTCGGTTTATTGCATGTATAAGCTGCAATTAGTAGAAATAGGATATAAACACCAACATGGCAAATAATTAAGATTAATAAATAGTACTACTGATTTATTTATATCATATAGTATTACAAAATAACTAAGCTCTAACTTCTAGCCTGCAAACACAATGGATTTTGGGTATTGATTAGGTGATTTTTTACTTGCTAAAATACAGATTACATGAAAGAAGTAGAATGGATTAAGGAGTAAGGCACTTTCCAAACACAACTACCATTTGAGCTATCAACCTGCTACCTCATTTTCTCTGTTTCTGCCTGTTTTACTTAACGCACACACATACACATAATTCTGTATAAAGGCAAAGTGTGTGAAGCCCAACAACTCTGCACCTTTGCACATTTCTTGCTTGTGCTATCTTCTTTGAGCAAAAATGGCAGTAAAGGCTTCTTTATTACTCTGTCTCTACTTTCTCTACACAGCTTCTGCCATTGCACCACCTGATTATTAGTTTTCTTTGTTTTTTTGGAATCCCCTCTTATTATAAGATGTATTTATGCTTCTACTATTGGAAAACTGACTTCAATTGGCTGTTTTTGTGCAGGGATTGACAGGACAGGGTGTGTGAGAGTATAACTTGAATAGAAAAGAGGTCAGAATTAGGATGTGCAGCAATAAAATCAGCTTTACTGGTTTCATATTAATGTAGTGCACTAATACCATGTGAACACTTTCTCTCTTTCCCTCTCACAAGTTTTTCCCCTATTTTATGATCAACTGCTGCTTTTTCACTTATTGTCATTGGTTTTAGGCGGTACCTTTGGTCGAAGCTCTCGAGATCCAAAATTCAAAATTGAATTCCATTCATAAGACTCACCTTTCCATCCAGTAAGTGACTACTTCATATTCATTTACTTTTTAATATTTTTTTGTTATATCCTATTAGTTTCAACATGGTCTCATGACGATCATACTAGATTCTTGCTCTAGAATAAATTACATACTAGATTGTCAATATAATATTGTATTACATAACTAGCCTATGCCTTTGTACTTAGCCTTTGTAGGATAAACATTACTATAACATGTTATATTTCAAATTAGGGTGAATACAAAATGATGTTTGAAAGTCGAACTCCTGACAGATTCCCGAGTAGACTGTCACACTTTAGTAATTCTACCATAACTCTTCACTCAAAATTCCAAATTGCTTCCTTCAAAATTCCATAGAAATTAGACTCACGTGGCTTTCCAATGATGTGCACCAATCACCCTAGTTATTCTTCAATCAAAACAGTTAATTCTGTGAAGTTGGCCCAAGTGCACTGCTTTTCTCAGAAACTGCATCATTCTCCCCTTCTTGAAAAGAACTCGCCCTCGAGTTCTAGTTAAGATCAAACCACATAGATGAATCAATCCTCTTCAGCTCTTCACTTGATATCCAAGCATCTTCCTCATTTGGCTTTCCATTCCAGTGAACAAGGTACTGCGTATACGTACCACGACGAGTAGTAATAGATCGCATGTCTAAAACATCAATTGATTCACGAACTGAATTCATAGAGAATGAATCAATATCGTCTTTAGAAAACATTAGAAAACATCTTTAGAACTGAATTCACGGTGTTCTTCTTTGATGCAGTTATTGAGATGGTAGTATATAGCTAATTAATAAGTAGCATATAGCATATGTAATTTGTGATGGTAGCATATGGCATATATAACTTGATACTTCTGGATTGTGTATTTGTGTTCCATGCATGTGCATATCTCATGCATAACATTTGGGCCATGTCATCTTTTAAAATGTGATTCGATTGCTTAGTAAAGTAATTAATACTAGTATTTTTTTACTAGGAATGAGTTCAGCCTCGAGTCCGGTGTGGAGTTTGCGACAAGAAGCTTAACTATTGATGGCAAAGTGATTAAGGCTCAGATTTGGGACACTGCTGGCCAAGAGAGGTGACATTTTTTTTAGTTTTCTTTTATCACCCTTCATCTAATTCTCTGATCTGTTTAATGTGTGCATTTGTGCTTGTGTTTTTGCTTTATTCTTGGCTGGTTTTAACTAGTTTCCCCTTGATGTGATAGATCTTGTTATTCTGTTTTGTGTTATATTGTTCTAGAATTGAGAAATTGTAATCTGGGGTTATAAAAACGGAACCTTTTGACGAATTCTTCCTTTATTAGCTGTCCCTACTCTAAAAAACATCGACGAATGTTGCTACAAAATTGGCCATAATGTAGCAATATAGATTTGTCATTTGTCATTTCTGCTTGTTCTATTCTAAAGTCAGAAAACAAGAGAATTCTTGGATCAATAAGGGCAGGCCTAATTTAAAAAATTTTTAAACTGAATTTAACATATAGGAAAACAGGGAATTTAATATTTTTTTAAACTGAATTTAACATATAGGAAAACAGGGAATTTAAACAGGGAAAACAGAAAGTTCATTTGAGAACTGCGTATATAAGAATAAGCGTAATTTTGTTGGTGTTTCTGTGCAACATGGTTGCAAAGATAACAAGGATTATAAATTTATGAGTGATAGAGGTACTTATAATTGCTGTTTTAGATGCTAAAAAGGCTGTCAGTAAGAAGCTTGTGACAATGGACTTGAATTTGACTGTTTTATAGTCATTATGTGGCTGTTTTGTTTGAACTAAAGTTGATAGAAAACTGTATCACATGTAGAGAAGCTAGCTCAACAGTAATTCCTATTAGGATTCGCTGCTTTTACTAGTTATCAGGAATCAACTCCATAAGTTTAGAGAGATGGTCTCAATGCTCCTGTAAACCGACTATCAAAGAGAATAAAGTGCCACAATTTCAATTTATATAAAAAACAATCAACCCACTTATTCAATAATTTGATTTGTTAATATGAAACTTCAATTATTTGATTCGATACTTAACTTGCCTAAGTTTATTTGTATTACATACGTAATAATTAACCTCGTCAATATAATATTGTGTATAACATTAACTAGCCTAAGCCTATGTTGTAAATATAATATTATGCATAACAATTAATGACTTAAACATTTTTAGGATAAACATTACTATAACATGCTATATTTCAAATTAGGGTAAATACAAAATGGACAAAGAATGGATGTGGAAGGATAGGTTGTCACGTGAGTATGAGTTTGGAGTAGAGTCATTTCTGGAATTTGCGAAACAAAATGTGACTAATTCGAATCAAATGCCCTGCCCTTGCGTGTTATGTGGAAATTTAAGGAAGAATACAGTTGATCGCATAAGGGCACACTTGATTTGTAATGGTATGGATAAAACATATCATACATGGGTGTTGCATGGAGAGAGATCTACAAATAGGTCTTCACTACATGATAATGATCAAGAAGGGGAAGATAATCGTAATTGTTTTCCACGGGAACCCTTAGATGATATGGTGCATGCTGCATACGAAAATTCTAAAAGTCCAAATAAATTCATAGAGCTACTTGAGGACGCAGATAAGCCATTACATTCTGGATGTACCAAATTCACAAAATTGTCCGCAATTGTAAAACTTTACAATTTGAAGGCGAAATATAGTTGGAGTCAAAGAAGTATGGTTGACCTACTTGTGTTACTTAAAGATATGCTCCCAGATAGCAATGAGTTGCCTTCAACTACGCGTGAAGCAAATAACAGTTTGTCAACATTGGGAATGGAATATAAGAAAATTCACGCATGCCCCAACGATTGTCTCCTATACTGGAAGGAGTTCAAACACCATACAATTTGTCCTACTTGTGGGGCATCAAGGTGGAAGGTAGGAAAGAATTCTAAGATAATTGACAAGGTTTCGGCGAAGGTATTGTGGTACTTTCCACCTATTCCTAGATTTCGAAGAATGTTCCAAAACAAAGAAGTGTCTCAACAACTAACTTGGCATGCTGATAAAAGAGTGTGTGATGAGTATATGCGTCATCCTGCGGATTCCCCGTCTTGGAAGGTAGTGGATCATATGTGGCCAGATTTTGCCTTGGAGTCTAGAAATCTTCGATTAGCATTGTCTGCAGATGGGATCAATCCTCATAGTAACATGAGTTCTGCATATAGTTGTTGGCCAGTTATATTGGTCACATACAATCTTCCTTCGTGGTTGTGTATGAAGAGGAAATTTATGATGCTCACCTTGTTGATTGCCGGTCCTAAGCAATCAGGGAATGACATTGATGTTTACTTGCAACCTATGATTGACGACTTGAAAAATTTATGGGAGGACATTAATGCATATGATGCATATAGAGATGAAAAGTTTCGACTTAGGGCTGTTCTGCTATGGACCATTAATGATTTTCCCGCATATGGAAATTTGTCTGGGTGCATTGTTAAAGGTCATGTGAGCTTGCAAAAAGGTTGGTTAGTGCAACTACTAATCAACTAGTAGTAGTGCCATGCAATATCGGGTGAGTAATATGATTTACAAATTCTTTTCAATGTACTTTACTCTAAAAGTGATTAATATAATTATATGTTTTATTATGTCTTTGTACATAGTGAGCATTGGATTTTAACGATTATCAACCCACACAAGGAAGAGAGTTCTTTGATTGATCCTCTCAGATTCTCGCATTGATCCCGAATGGAAAAATGTTGTTGACATTTAAGTTTATTCTTTTTCATATTAATGTAGTAAGTTAGTTATCAATCAGTTGTTCAATGGTGATTTTTTGTGAATTGTGTTGTTTATCTGGTTAATCTACTGTTGTAGGGCTTTAAGAATCTTTAGTTCGGAGGTCTCGAGTAAGAGAGTGAAGAAAAATATTGCATGAAATATAATCAAGGTACATAAATTTACATTTATTTCGAGTATTCACATAAATATGAATTAGTTTTTAATTTTTTTTAATCTAACCTAGGCACTTAAACAACCTGATGGAAAACAATGTGTTTTTTATGTGCTACGCGCCTACGCTACATGAAAGAGATGGTCGAATTTCATGGAGATGTGAACACAGATTCGATGCAAGCTGTGGTAAGAATAATTTGTGTTAATTATGTGGTGTATTCTTAGTTGATGTGGTCTTATTTATGTTTTTTGTCTGTATTTTCACAGTTCTCACAAAAGATTTACTCCGAAAAAGAAATTGATGAAGTACGGAAGGAGTGAGCCGAATGTCTATCAAATTACATTGTTGATCAGTAGAGGTGGTCGGAAGATGATATCTAATATTTTGTTTTTGTGATTTTGAACAAGTTCTTATCTAGAAGTTGGATTTACATTTTTATTACTTATTTTGAACAATGTATGAATTGATTACTTAATTGTACGAGGTCTATTGGTTCTTAGTATTTGTTTCATTCAGTAAAAATGTGTATTATATTCATATTCTGAAACAATAGAAAACATAAAACAACAGGTTCAAAAATAGTATTAACAATGGGGAAGAACCGTTGTCGTAGATAACTTTAACAACGGGTCAAATAAGCATTTAACAACGGGTAAAAATCGTTGTAATAAGCACCTACGACAACGGGTTAATATGAGTTAACACAACGGGTAAAAATCGTTGTAATAAATACCTACAACAACAGGTTAGTATGGGTTAACACAACGGGTAAAAGCCGTTGTAATAAGCACCTACGACAATGGGTCGTTATGAGTTAACACAACGGGTAAAAGCCGTTGTAATAAACACCTACGACAATGGGTTACGAAGAGTTAACACAACGGGTAAATGCCGTTGTGATAAACACCTACGACAATGGGCTACGAAGAGTTAACTGGCGGGTAAATGCCATTGTGATAAACACCTACGACAACGGGATTAAGATCGTCATATGTCGGGAACGACAACCCCAAAGATCCACAACGGGGGGAAAACAACTACGACAATGGGGATTACCCGTTTTCAAAGTCATTACCAAAGTGTCATTACCAAAGTCATATGACAATGGGGAAATCCAGTTTTTGGCATAGTGTCATTACCAAAGTCGCGCAGGTGGGAACTGCGGCTGGTCTATGGTTGAAGCTGGACAGTCTGTATATGACGGAGTTGTTAACCAATAAGTTAATGTCGAAAGCAACGTCTGTTCAGTTTGCGTGGTCATGAAGTTCAGCCACTTCGTAAACATCTAAATCAATTTATTAATACAATTCTACTAGAATTGCGTAATATTGATGGTAAAGGTGATGATGAGGATGAGAAGATAATCCAAAGGAGGACATTGTGTTGTCTTTCATTGTTGGGAAAGAAAATGTTCCTCTAGAATAAATTAGATCATCTCTAGATACTAGAGAGCTGCAGAAATAAGGCGAGTGGTGGAAGTTTATATAATCAAGTTGCTGAATTAGTTGCTAGTGGGAGCAAGGGACCTGAAAAAATAGGGAATAAGAAATTCAAGAAGGCTGGGTCTGAGGGCCCTAAACTAGACGATATTCAGAATTACATGAAAGAGTCGGTCATTGGAAAAATGATTTGTCTTTAGGAAGAAGAAATAGGAAAACAAAAGTCTATTTCTTTGTCACTACTAAGGAGATGACACCAACTCCAAGGAGGATATAACCCTTATTGCTGATGGGCAAAGACATCATACTGATGTGTGGGTCCTCGATTCTGGGGCATCTTACCATATATGTTCATACAAAGAGTGATTTACAACTTACGAGCATGTGGATGGAGAAAAGATTTTTATGACCAACAATTCCGTTTTGAAAGGTGGTGGGAATAGGCTCGATTCACATTACTGGAGACCACCGGTAAATTTTTCTCATTGAAGGTGGAGTTATGTATGTCTACAAATGTTCCAACGTGGTTCTAAAAGGTGTGAAGTTAGGGTAGAATGCTATCGGAAGTTCACAAAGACAACTTGACTAAGTTATGAGACATGAGACTTGGTCACATGGGTGAAAGGGGTTGCAAATTTTGTCAAAAGGGGATTTTCTTGGTGACCAAAAGGTCGCAAATCTAGGATTCTCTGAGCATTGTGTTTTTGGGAAGTTTAATCGCAACAAGTTTTCCAAGGTAATTCATCGAATAAAAGACACTTGATTACATCTATTCTGATTATTGGGGTCCTTCTCCTGTAGAATCTCTAGTAGGCCATAGATACCTCGTGTTTATGATTGATGGCTACTCAAGAATGACTTGGATGATTATGACGAAGCATAAAAGTGAAGTTTTCAAGAGTTTCAAGCAATGGAAGACGTTGGTGGAAATCCAAACATGGGAAGAAAATCAAAAGGCCGCGAACTGATAATTATCTATAATTCTGTTGTTCTGATTTCGACAAGTTCTGAAAGAATAAAGGGATCACAAGACATCATATAGTGCGAGATACACCACAATAGAATGGTGTAGCAGAACGCATTAATCAGACACTTCTGGAGAGAATTCAATGTATGCTCTCTAATGCTTGATTAGCTCGAAGATTTTGGGCAGAAGCGGTAAGCACAACATGTTACCTTATAAACAGTTACGTCCTTATTACCGAACCCTACTGTTTGTTCCTCTTGTAAGTTGGCTAAGAGTAAGAGATTCTCTTTTGATTTGAATGAAAAACATGCTTCTGCTGTGCTTAACTTGATTCATTGTGATTTATGGAGTCCAGCTCTTGTTACTACTTCTGATTGCTTTTTTAAGTATTATGTTACTTTTCTGGATGACTTTTCTCATTTTTCATGGATCTACCCTAAGCGTGCGAAATCTGAATTTTATGATATATTGGTGCACTTTCATGCTTTTGTCAGTAATCAGTTTTCTAGTTCGATTAAAGTCTTCCAGAGTGATGGTGGTATTAAATTTGTTAACTCTCGGGTTCGTCTATTCATTTCCTTGCATGGAATTTTTCATCGTCTATCTTATCCGTATACTCCTCAGCAGAATGGCCGTGCTAAGCGTAAGTGGCGTCATATCTCTGAAATGGGCCTCTCTATGATATTACATGCACATGCTCCGACTTCTTTGTGGTTTGATGCTTTCGCTACTGTTATGTATGTTATAAATCGGCTACCATTGTTTGTTTTGCATGAGAAGTTACCATTTGAGTTGCTATTTAGGTCCGTTCCTAATTATTCCAATTTCAAGCCATTTGGATGTCATGTTTATCTATTCGGCGGGGATTATCTTTGAGCACAAACTTGCACTGCGTGGTCGAACTTGCATTTTATTGGTTCAACAGTTTACATAAAGAGTTTCATTGCCTTGATTCAAATCCTCTCGGGTGTGTACAACTCGTCATGCTCAATTTGACGAGTCTTGCTTTCCATTTTTTCTCAAGCTCCGCCCTCTTCATCATGCCCGGACTTGGATATCTCGAGTTTCTTGGATGGTGTGGTTGTCCGTCACGCCCGGTCTGCCCCTCCTTGCCACCTATGTCCAATGTGGTCGTGCCATAGCGAGCGACTGGCACGCCCGGCCTCGACCATGCATCGGCTTTCTCGAACAATCTTTGGCGGACAGCGTGACCCAACACCTACCACGCGCTTAGGCGCTAGGGCGAGCCAGCGCTGCTCTCCCGGCGTCCCGCTTGAGACCCGACTTAGCACTTGCCGTGGTGCCCCTTCACCTGAGCCGACTCCTTCGCCCCTCCGCCAACATGATTGCATCCCATGGTGACTCATGCTCAGGCAGGGATTTTTAAGCCCCTCTATCTAGTCGACCTTTCAACCTCTGCCCTACTGTCGGCTCTTGTTGCTAATCCTGAGCCTCGAGGCTTTAAATCTGCTATTAAGTCTCCGGAATGGTTGGCTGCAATCCAAGAAGAGATGGATACCCTTCGTGATAATCAGACATGAGATTTAGTGCCTCGTCCTTTGGGTACTAACATTGTTGGTTTGAATTGGGTTTTTCGCACCAAGTATCATGCAGATGGTTCCATTTGAATGTCATAAGGCCTGTCTTGTTGCTCAGGGATTTAATCAAGTTCCAAGTGTAGATTTTCATCATACTTTTAGTCTAGTTGTCAAAGCCGCCACATTTCAAGTTGTTCCACCTCTTGCTATTCAGTATCAGTGGTCTTTGCATCAGCTTGATGTCAAGAATGCCTTTCTCAATGGGATTCTTGATAGGCCAGTTTTCATGGCTCAGCCTCCGGAAATTGTTGATTCTCGGTGTCCCAATCATGTTTGTCTCCTCAAGAAGACACTTTACGGCCTCAAACAGGCTCCCCCTGGCCTGGTTTCAGCATTTCAGCACATTTATCTTGAGTTAGGGCTTTTTCTAGAGTCGCTCTGACTCGCCAGTATTTTACATTCTCTCCGAGGTACGTTTGTCATTTATCTTCTGTTGTACGTTGACGATATCATTGTTACAAGGAATGCTAGTGCATTTATTGAAGGGTTTCATTGCTCGCACACACAAGAAATACAATATTAAGGATCTGGGTCGCCTTAATTATTTCCTTGGTCTCGAAGTCTCTTACGCGCCCGAGTGCATGTTTGTTGGATAGACTAAGTATGCCCATGATATTCTTGATCAGACAAATATGGTGGATCTTCCAAACCAATTGCCACTCCATTGGCGGCTGGGCAGATTTTGGTTAGCGATGGTTCTCCATTCAGTGATCCCACGTTATATCGTTCATTGGTTAGGGCTCTCCAATATTTGACTATCAATCGTCCGGATCTATCTTATGCAGTTAATGTTGTTAGGCAGTTCCTTTACTCTCCCACTGATGAAATCACTTTAACGATGTCAAGCGGATTCTGCGCTATGTTAAGGGTACAGTGCATTTTGGTGTCTCTTTCACCAAGCACCCTGACTCTTCTATTATTGGTTATTCTGAAGCTGACTAGGCCCGTTGCATCGAGACACGTCGTTCTACTTATGGTTATTCGATATTTCATGGTGGGAATCTTGTTTCTTGGAGTGCAGAGAAGCAACCCACAGTGGCCTGCTCTAGTTGTGAGTCTGAGTACCGGACTATGGCAAATGCAGCAGCAGAACTTGTTTGGCTCACTAATCTTCACAGTGAGCTCCGGATCACAGAGTCTCCACGCCCGATCCTTCTTTGTGATAACAAGAGTCCCATATTTTTGAGTCAGAATCCAGTAGCTCATGAACGAGCTTAGCACATTGATTTGGACTACCACTTCGTTCGGGAGTTGGTATCTTCAGGGAAGATTTCCACACAGTTTGTTCCCTCTCATCTTTAGTTGGCGGATATCTTTACCAAGAGTCTACGTCGACCGACTTTTGAATTTCTTTGGTCCAAGCTTTGCGTATGTCTTAACCCCACGCAACATTTGATAATAACTTTAGTCCTAATAACTTTGATAATGTCCAATTTTAGTCCCAAATTTGCCAAAATCTAAAAACGACGTCGTTTTGCTGGGGATTTCTGATGAATGTGTTGACTGGGCGGCCACACCACTCTGCCACGTGTAAATTCAAAAAAAAAAAATTACACAGCTGGAATTTATACAAATTCTGGTCCAATAACAACTAGGCTTTATAATTTGTTGTTTTAGATTCATTTCTATTCTTAATTTCTGCACTTAATTAATTAATTTGTTAATAAGTCGTGAACTAGCTAGCTAGCTAATTCTCACACTCATTAATAATGTATTCTTAATTTCTGCCCTTTATTTGTTAATGTATTCTTAAGTTTCTTCATCTATCTCTCAATATATATATATATATATTTGAACTTAACTTTTCAAATTATTTACATTAACTCTTGACTTAAATCCGCCTATTGAAAGTGGATGTAAACAAGGATTGTAGGCACCTTTGTTGTAAAAGACGGCGGATTTGGAAGATGCTGAGATGACCAAACTGGAGAAGAAGGCACACTCATCAATCATGACGTGTCTCGCAGGCGATATCATTACCAAAGTCGCTCAAGAGGGAACTCGCGGGCTGGTCTATGGTTGAAGTTGGACATTCAGATATGACTTGAGTCGTTAACCAATATGTTGATGTTGAAGCAACGCTTTGTTCAGCTTTATGATTCATGAAGTTGGTCACTTGGTAGAACATCTAAATCAATTTATTAATACAATTCTACTAGAATTGCATAAAATTGATGTTAAAGTTGATGATGAGGATGATGCTTTAATTACATTTGTTTATCCACCTTTGTCATATGTGAACATTGTGTTGTCTTTCATTGTTGGGGAAGAAAATGTGCCTCTAGAATAAATTAGATTATCTCTGGATACTAGAGAGCTGCAGAAATAAGGCGAGTGGTGGAAGTTTATATAATCGTATTTGAATTAGTTGCTAAGCGGAGAGCAAGGGACTGAAAAAAAATAGGAATAATAAATTCAAGAAGGCCGGGTCCGAGGGCCCTAAATTAGACGATATCTCAGAACTACTTGAAAGACTCAGTCATTGGAAAAATGACTATCCAGAAGAAGAAAAAAAAAAAAGGAAAACAAAAAACGGGCACCTGCGTTGTCATTAAAGGAGATGACACCAGCTCCGAGATGACACCAACTCCAAGGAGGATATAACCCTAATTGCTGATGGGCAAAGACATATTGATGTGTGGGTCCTCGATTATGGGGCATCTTGCCATATATGTTCAGGCAGAGAGTGGTATACAACTTACGAACATGTGGATGGAGAAAATATTTTTATGGCCAAAAATTCCATTTGCAAGGTGGTGGGAATATACTCGATTCTATTACGGAGACCTCTTTGGTAAATTTTTCACATTGAAGGTGTAGTTATGTATGTCTACAAATGTTCCATCGTGGTTCGAAGGTGTGAAGTTAGGAACATTGTATTTTCTACAAGGTAGAATGCTATCGGAAGTTTACAAAGACGACTTGACTAAGTTATGAGACATGAGACTGGGTCACATGGGTGAAAGGGGATGCAAATTTTGTCAAAGGAGGATTTTCCTGGTGGCCACAAGGTCGCAGATCTTTGATTCTCTCGAGCATTGTGTTTTTTTGGGAAGTTTCATCGCAACAAGTTTTCCAAGGTAATTAATCGAATAAAAGAGTGATTACATCTATTACGGTTGTTGGGGTCCTTCTCTTGTAGAATCTCTAGGAGGCCATAGTTACCTCGTGTTTATGATTGATGGCTACTCAAGAATGACTGATGATTATGACGAAGCATAAAAGTGAAGTTTTCAAGAGTTTCAAGCAATGGAAGACGTTGGTGGAAATCCAAACATGGGAAGAAAATCAAAAGGTCATGAATCGATAATAGTCTATAATTACATCGTTGTTACGATTTTGACGAAGTTCTACAAGAATAAAGGGATCACAAGACATCATATAAAGGCGAGATACACCACAATGGAATGGTGTAGCAGAACGCATGAATCAAACACTTACGGAGAGAATTCAATGTATGCTCTCTAATCTTTGGATTAGCTCAAGATTTTGGGCGTAAGCGGTCAAAGACAACATGTTACCTAATAAACTATGGACCTCACACACGTATAAACCTCAAAACACCCTAAGAAGTGTGGTCTGATAAGTATGCATAGTACTCTAATTTGAGAGCTTTTCAGTGTACTGTTTATTATCATGTAAACGGGTGGTAAATTGGAGTCAAGGGCAAAAGAAGAGAGGTTTTATGGGCTATGGGATCATTTGTTAAGAGGTATATAATCTAGTCTTCATCATAAAGTAAACTCATACGAAAGCGTAAATATTATTTTTGATGAGAATTCTACGTTTATCCCTCGGTGAAGTCTATTGTTGTATTAGGAAACAATAGTGTTGACAAACAAAGTGGAGCATAGTTAGTCAAGAGAAAAATATGGAGAACAACACTCACATTCTGACACCGAGTTGAAATGTCGTTTGCAATGAAACTATCATAGATAAAAAATACGTATTTGCCATTAACACCCTGCACAATACTCAGAAATATTTAATAAGTTAGGTACATGAAGTGACAAGACAACACAATATTGTTATTGTTTTGATGGAGGAGGAAGTTCTAAAAAAGGCCGAGTTTTTTTTTTAAATTTTGAACAATGTGGAGAGTATCGTCCTTTTAAAGGGGAAAATATATGGAAGGTGAAAGTAGATTTGGAGGACCGGGAGTTGAATGAACTCCTTACCGTGGACTTTCGGTTTGCGACTCTTTGTCGACAAATAATGATAAACTAAAAAGAAAACATACATCGCATATACTCTAGCTGCATAAATAACTCATCCTCATCATCTGATTGGACGTAGTGATGGTACCGCGTCGTCAATCACTCAAGCTTAACGGACGATCCCGTTGCAAGTTTTCTCTTACCCTCGGCCAAGCCGTACGAGTGGACATTATAAATTACGTTGATTGACATATATAGTCATCAAATTAGTCAATCGAGATGTTGTAAAGATTGGAGTAACCATGTACTTCGGTTTAATATAAAAACTCTTCTTTCTTGATAAAAAGAATATCTATCGAGTTTTAATCACAAATGGTCCCATAACTTAGGTCTCAAATAGATTTAGTCCAATAAGTATTTTTTTCGTCGATTTAGTCCTAATAACTTTGATAATGTCCAATTTTAGTCCCAAATTGGCCAAAATCTAAAAACGACGTCGTTTTTTTGGGGATTTCGATGAATGTCTTGATGGGCGGCTACATCACTCGCCGCGTGTAAATTCAATTTTTTTTTTACATTACCGAATTTATACAAATTTAAATTAAAAAAAAATTAAAAACAAGACCAAAATAAGATACGGCAGAATTGGTCAATACACTTTGGAATTAAAATCAAAACCTCAAAAATTCCTTTCCTCACTATTATCGCGATATTTGGCCCACACGTGACATTTAGCCCGAATTGAGGTGTTTCGGGCCAATAACATCGTAAAATTAAACTTGTCAAATTTTTAGAGTTGTGGGCCTATAATTGGAGTTTAAATCACCAATGGTCCCATATTTGTGGCATCAAATATATAGATTCAAATCCATAACTTCTTTGTTGTGTATTTAGTCCCAATATCTTTGCCAATGTCCAAGTTAAGTTCAAAGTCATTTGGAAAATTCAAAATACTAAGTCGACAACAAAAAATGTTATGTGATTGATTATATTCGTGGTCAAAGTTATGTAACCATTTGTGATTCCAACTCCCTATAATTGCGAGCGCTCGTAACATATATATTGTCCTTGTTTTGCTATCATTTAGTTAACTGTTGTAAAAAAAAGACGTCGGTATCATTCATAAGGATTGGAATTTTATTTACATAAAATATATATGTGGAGAAAACATTATGTGAAATACATAGGAATATTAACACTCTGATCTTGTGATAGAGAACGCATGGATCATAAAAGATTCTAAAAGAGTACTTAGTGTTTTGAACGCCTTGTTTTCTTGCGCAATTAATACTTTCAACCTCTATTGATCGATCACTGATATAATAATTAATTAATATGGTTTCATAATAATTAATCAGAAGACAAATGATAGTAAATTAATAAAAACAACTTCTTAATTGACTATTTCTGTGAGTTGAAAATGTCAATTTTTAAGCGCGGGGAGAAGTGAAGAGCAGTTGAAGAACAATTCATAAGAGATAAGACTTGGTACTCTTACTATTGGCACAAAAGAGAAGCGAGTTTTTCATATCTTTTAGAACTTACTGCTATAAATGATTGGTAATAACTACTGTGCATAGCCCTATGCAGTGTTTTCAAAAACCGGTTGAACCGCCCAGTTGAACCGGTCGAACCGTGAACCGCTCATGTCGCCGGTCCAATTACTCCTTAAAAACGGTTAATTCGATTTTATTATTTTTATTATTTTTTAATTATTTTTTTCTAAACCTCTCAATATAATGTTATTGTTTTTATCTCAATATCATTTTCTCTCAAATAAATTCATTCACAAGTCATTAATTTCATTTAATCTATTTATCGTCGTCACATATTGTGTGGAATTAATCCACAACGTCATCATCTCTAATCTACAAACTCTATTGTATTTATTTTAATATAAGATTTATAAGTTATAAATTAGTATAATTTTAATATTTTATAAATAAATATTTATTTTTTAATGTAACATACAAAATATAAAAGAAATATGCATAAATCAATTTAACGGTTGAACCGTCGGTTCAACCGGTCCAACCGGTTGGACCGACAACCGATGCCTAGACCGGTTTGATCACCGGTTCGGTTATGAAAACACTGGCCCTATGTTTATTAAGCCATTTGTAGCAATACGACCGAATCTTGTTTGAAAGTTTAATTTGCATGAAGTGTGAAAATAATTTCTTGCATATATTTGTTGGGAATGATTATTTCTTTAGGAAAGTAACTTAGGGGGATTGTGTTTAAAGGACAATAATTATACGCAGGGACGGACCCAGAAGTTTTCAATAGCGGGGGCACAAAAAATATAAAAAAAAATATTAAGAATACAACAAAAAATGAAGAAGGCGGTTAATTAATGATAAAATTCGTATGAGACGGTCTCATACGTGAGATGGGTAGAAATTAGCACAAACCAACACCCACCTTTCCAAAATGTTAAAACGTCAATGCTCAAATTATGTCATGCCTCACCATGAAACCGTCTCATGCAAGTGTCCTTAATTAATAGATTTATGGTTGTTGAGCAGTGGAAATGTGTTGGAATTACAAAATATATAAATAAAAAAAACAACATCACAATTATTGCAAACTTAAACATAAAATAAAATTGGGTAAGCATAAAATAATTAAACTTTATAAGAAAATATATAAATAAAAAAAACAACATCACAATTATTGCAAACTTAAACATAAAATAAAATTGGGTAAGCATAAAATAATTAAACTTTATAAGAAAAATAAAACAAAATTGGGATGATAAGGATTTGAACCCCAGGCCTTATCCACATTCCTACACTACACAACCACTTTGACACATACATGTACTGTATAATATACCATATAATATAGATATATTAGTTGAAATCAAAACATTTGTGGGGGCACGTGCCCCCCCACAGGGAACGTCGGTCCGTCTCTGATTATACGGACTTGGAAATGTAAGACAATATGTTTTAAAATTTTTAAATATAGGACCATATGTTTTAAAATTTATAATTATAGGACAATTTGTTTTAAAATCTTTAAAATGTAGGACAATCGAGCCCCAATAAGCCCAAATCTCACGTGATATTTCAACCCGATTTGGGCTTATTCGGGCTCGATTAATGTCCTACATTTATAGATTTTAAAAGGGGGTCTCACTCTAAGATACAAAATAGAATCACTCTTTATTATTAACTACAAACCATTTATTTCATTACTATTAACTACAAAATGATATTTTCCTCAAATTTTGGAACTCACCCCCTAATATTATGCCCCTACCAATAACCATCTCTCTTAGCACAAAAAATTATTCATCAAGAATATTTCTCCCATCTCTCCTCTCATTGCATATGAAAATTTTAATATTTGCAAATTGACCATTTTCTTCTTACCCACGTTTATCATTATACTAATTTGATACACATTTAACAATTTCATCATATTCAAAATTTAATTAAACTTTGTGGAGGATAAAACACATAGTTTAAAAAAATTGTGAATTGAAATTTAAATATAAATTTTATAAATAAGAATATTCGATCTATTTATCCCCACGGCCCGTTAATCCAATTTATCCTTTTATAATTGCACATGAGAATATACAGTACAATTTTCATTGTCAAAATTAAGCTTTCATATAAAAATATTAAAAACATTTACAAATAAAATAAATATCCAAAAAGTATGTTATTCAATATTATTTTGCACATGCAGATTGTGAATATGTGCAAAAAAGATTGCACAAAAAACTAAATATTTTTCACAACTAAAAAGTAAATTGCATGTAATATAAATATTTTTGCACATGTGCAAACTAAAAATTTTGCACACAATATTAAATATTTTGCACATAAAAAATACTAAACACATTTACAAATAAAATAAATCTTTTAAATTGTGCTATACAAAACAAAATTGAAGTTGAAATTTCTTTATATGTGCAATATTATTTTGCACACATTGATTGTGAATATGCAAAAAAAAATTGCACACAAAAACTAAATATTTTTCACAAGTAAAAAATAAAAAATTGCATAATTTGTATAAATATGTTTGCACATCATAAAACTAAAAATCTTGCACACAATATTAAATATTTTGCTCATAAAAATACTAAAAATATATAAAAATAAAATAAATATCTTGAATTGTTCTATTTAAAATAAAATTAGCTATTTGAAATTTTTTTTTATCGTGCAATATTATTTTGCACATAATGGATTGTGAATATGTACAAAATAAATACATACAAAACTAAATATTTTTCACATGTAATAAATAAATTGCACGTAATATAATTTTTTTTTTTCACATGTACAAAAATAAATATTATGCACAAAATATTAAATATTTTGCACAAAAAAAAATGATATGATCGTCGATGAAAAGAATTTCAATAATTGAAATCGCTGAACTTCTCAATAACTGAAATAATTTCTTGAGAAAAGGGATGATATATATATATTTATATATATATATTTTTTTTTTGGAAGGGATGGAGAATCTTAAACAATTTAAAGAATTTCCATAAAAATAGATGAAATGAATAGGGGTTACAAAGGTTAAAATGGATATACCACAATGAGAATTGTATATATTAGTAATAAATAAATTCAGTTGTACCTATAGATGATGGGGTCTCAAAAATTGTATCTAAGAGCAATTATCCCATTTTAAAACATAGTGTCCTACATTTCCAAGTCCGTAAAATTATTGTCCTAAAAAAACATTTCCCCCTGTATTTGTATATATTTCATTAAAAATAAATATAGAAAAAATCAGATTTTCGAGGGCTTTATTTTGGATACGAACAAGATGTTCACGAGGAGATTAACTGGAATTTTAATACATAAATTGATGCATCAAAATAAATGCATGAAGTAATCAAAGTTGGGGATTGCCTTATACATGAATTAATTTGTCACATAGAATATATATTAAGAGCTATAGGTAGAGAAAAAAACTTATTAGAATTTTTTAATATATACTAGCTCTGACCTTGTCAATGAGAAAGTTACCGGATAAGCTTGAGAAGAGTACTTGTTGTTTCCAATTACTAGTTTTGTTTCCTTAATATATTATTTGTTAAACAACCCGGCCCCATGGATCCACTGATATAATTATAATTAATGGTTTCGTATTAGTATATAATAATGAGTAGTAAATTAATAAACTGCAGTTTGAATTGACCGTTTGTGTGAGATGAAAATGTCAAGTTTTATGTATGCATGCGGAGGAGAAGAATTCTTGAGATAATTAAGACTTGGTGGTCGAGATTAAAGAAACGGGCCAAGTCTTATAATTAATATTAAAGCAATCGACTGCAGATTCGGCATTCATTTGTAAGTATAAATAGGCATGCATATACCTGCTTTGCAACTCATCACCTCTAACTAGAATATCTTAAGTAGAGCAATCGAAGATTAATATATATAATATGGCGCTCATTAATATGCGCTTGCTTACCACTATTGCTATCTCTCTGGCTTTACTATCATCATTTTGTCATGCCTCCGATCCTAGTCCACTTCAGGACTTTTGCGTAGCAGTTAATGATTCCAACGCTGCTGTTTTTCGTGAACGGGAAGATATGCAAGGATCCAAAGATGGTGACTGCAGACGATTTCTTCTTTGCGGGCCTCAACAAGCCCGGAAATACATCAAACGCTGTGGGGTCAAAAGTAACTCAGGTCAACGTTAATCAATTACCAGGACTCAACACTCTGGGCGTCTCTTTAGTGCGAATCGACTACGCACCGTACGGGCTGAACCCCCTCACACGCACCCTCGTGCAACCGAGATTCTTGTGGTGGTTGAAGGCACTCTTTACGTTGGGTTCGTGACTTCCAATCCTGCAAACCCCGACCAGAAGAACAAGCTCTTCACCAAGACGTTGTATCCGGGAGATGTGTTTGTGTTCCCACAAGGACTCATTCATTTTCAGTTTAATACAGGGAAGACAAACGCGGTTGCCTTCGCAGGTCTGAGCAGCCAGAACCCAGGAGTTATCACTGTAGCAAATGCAGTATTCGGGTCGGATCCTCCCATTTCGATTGATGTTCTCACGAAAGCATTCCGAGTTGATGCCAACGTCGTCAAATATCTTCAGGGACAATTCTGGTCCAATAACAACTAGGCTTTAATTTGTTGTTTTAGATTCATTTCTATTCTTAATTTCTGCACTTATATAATTAATTTGTTAATAAGTCGTGAACTAGCTAGCTAGCTAATTCTCACTCAATAATGTATTCTTAATTTCTGCCCTTTATTTGTTACCGGGATATGTATGAAAAATAAGTCGTGAACTAGCTACCTAGCTAGCTAGTTCTCACACTCATTAATAATGTATTCTTAAGTTTCTTCATCTATCTATCTATCTATATATATATATATATATATATATATATATATATATATATATATATATATATAGTTTTTGTTTGAACTTAACTTTTCAAATTATTTACATTAACTCTTGACTTTAATTTTAAAAATCTTTTAATTTTTGCTTGTTATTGTGAGAGTTATTATGAAATCACCCTTAATTGGTGATTAGGGAAAATTGGTATATATACACTCATGTACAAAGAGGTTTCCGTAATTATAGGAAACCAAATCAAAGGAAAATTAAATACAAAGTAAATGCAATTAAATACAAAGTAAATGCAAGATACTAAGAATATGTACAATCCAAAATTATAGGAATTAGTCAACAATTCCTTTAATACCCCGTCAAGCGTTGTTATGGGATGCAAGCAAACACAAAGCTTGGAACGAAGAAGCTCAAAGGTCGGTCGAGGAAGGCTCTTTGTGAAGATGTCCGCCAACCGAAGATGAGATGGAACGAAACGAGTAGCGGGTTTCCCCGAAGACACCAGTTCACGAACAAAATGATAATCAAGATCAATGTGTTTAGCTCGTTTGTGAGCAGCAGGATTTGGACCGAGAAAGATAGCACTTTTGTTGTCACAAAGCAAAAAAACAGCCGAGAAGGAGGCAACATCCAAGTTCTCGAAGAAGATTAGATACCCAAACTAGTTCGGTGAAGCATTTGCCATAGCACGGTATTCCGACTCACAACTTGAACGAGCAACCGTGGGCTGCTTTTTTTGCACTCCAAGAAACAAGATTACCCCAAGGAAGATGGAGTAACCATAAGTTGAACGACGTGTCTCTATACATCGAGCCCGGTCTGCATCCCGAGTAACCCACAATTGAATACTCGGGATGCTTTAAAAAGGAGAGACCATAATGAATCGTGTGCCCTTTACGTAACGAAGAATCCTCTTGATGACTAAGAAGTGATCATCCGTTGGAGAATGGAGGAAATGACTTACAATGTTTACTGAAAGATATGATAAGTCGGGCGAAAGTGATAGTGAGATATTGAAGAGCACCAACAAGGGATCGGTACAATGTTGGATCACGGAACGAAGGACCATTACTAACAAGCACCCTCCAATTTGCTAAGGGAGTGGCGATCGGTTTGAGTCAACCGATTCAAAGACGCTTCAAAATGTCATGAGCGTACTTGGCTTGCCCAACAAAAAGTCCATCTGAAGTGTAAGAAACTTCAAGTCCAAGAAAATAGTTGAGTCGGCCGAGATCTTTGATGGCAAATTCTCGATGAGTACGAGAAATAAATTTCGGAGCATGGCGGTCATCATTTTCAGAACAATGATGTCGTCTACATATAATAGAAGGAAAGTGAGACTTACCCCGAGAAAGATGGAACAAAGATGAATCACAACGACGGTAGAAGCCCAAACTTAATAGATATGTGCTGAAACGTTGAAACCAAGCAAGTGGAGCTTGGCGAAGTCCGTAAAGAGCCTTTTTAAGGCGACAAACATGATTCGGAAATCGAGCATCCACAAAGCCAGGGGGCTGAGACATGAAAACCGGCTTGTCAAGATTGCCATTGAGAAATGCGTTCTTGACATCCAATTGATGAAGATGCCAGTGGTGCTGGACCGAAAGAGCCAAGATGATACTAACGATGGGTAATTTTAACAACAGGACTGAAAGTATGATGAAAATCAATGCCAGGGATTTGGGTGAAACTCTGATCAACTAACAAAGCCTTATGACGTTCAACAGATCCATCTGCATGAAACTTTGTTCGAAATACCCATTTGGAACCAACAATGTTTGTGTCCGGAGGTCGAGGAACTAGCTCCCAAGTCTGATTTGATTGTAGGGCGTCAATTTCCTCCTGCATGGCAGCTAACCACTCGGGGATTTTTAGCGATCTAGCCTTGAAGCCACGAGGCTCGAGGAGGGCAAAGCGAGAAGAGAGAGGAGGAAGGGAAGCAAGAGACCGAGGATAACGTGGCTTGAAAATTCCGGCCTTGGCCCGCTGCGGGTCATCGGATGAGAGGGCTGATGTCTGATGACCACAAAGTTGCCGGGTCGGGCGGTGTAAGTAGGCCGCTCGTGAGGGTCAAGGTGTTCGATAGGGAGCTCGGCGGGCTGTTCAACCAAAGGAGCAGGCTGGACCATTTCATCATCGGGTAAAACATGATGTACGGGCTGAATGACGGGCGTAGGGGGAGGCACGAGTGTGGGCAGTCGAGGGGA